>JARHVA010001783.1:115000-145000 GCA_037957365.1 Torreya grandis | reverse complement strand
TTTCCCATTATGGTTTGGAAGATATCATCCTTAGTGATGCCAAACCCTTAAAATATTGTAATTTGTTGGAAGGATGATATAAAAATATAATTATTTACCTATTAAAGAAGATACTTATGAGAAAAATAAGGAATAAAAAAAATTTAAATTATATAAATCTAGATGATATACCCTCCACATCTAAAAGCTAACCCTCTACATCTGCAAGCTAACCATCCACATCCAAATACACAACTCCATCAACCAAATCTAAGTTTAATTTTTTTGAAAAATTCATGGGGGAATATGAAATTTGAGATGCCTTATAATTAGGTAAAATCCATATGTATCTTAAAAACCATGGAAGGCCCCACTATGGCAAGAAATTGTAAATAATCCATTAGTTAGGAAAACACTTTCTGGTTAATGGTGGATTATTTTGAGATGAAAATATTAAAGATTATAATAATTTATGTTTATATGATGATGAACTTGCCACCTATTTTAATATAAATAAATATCCTATACCCAAAGCCATCATGTGTATTATTAAGAATTACAAAGGCAATTGTGTTAGTCTCAATGACCAAGGTCTTGTAAAATATATAAATTATAAATAAAATCAAGAACATTGAGGCATTGGATACAAATTGCTTAATGGTGATCCATACAATTACATTAATGATTATTTGATGAAGCCTCTTCAAACATTGAAACTAATTCCATATATAATCCTTACAAAGATACTACTTGCAATAACCTTTTCCATGATAATTCCATCCTTAAAATAAACTTTAATTCCCAATATCCTCAATTCATTACTTGGGACCCATAAAATCACATGTATATTGACCTTTTTCACAAACTTTATGTGAATTCTATATAATGCTTTTCCAAAACTTTAAAAAATAAAAATGAGAAGGTGAGCTTGACCCAATAATAAATTTTGGAGAAAAAAATAAGTTCCTAATCATCAAAAATACAAGAATTAGGAAAAGAATAATACAAGAAAAAAATCCAAGTCCCCTACTAAAAACTTACTCAAGGTGTTAACAGAGAAAAAAATCTAGATCAAGTACATGCAATCAAATGTGAAAACATTTATAAGGTACTAATAGACACAAAATCCATTATCCACCCTACACCAACATAGTTTCAAGATGACACCACATCAAATTGCTAATAGAATAAAAATAAATCCCAAAATCATTAAGTTTGCATCCACTCTCAATCAGGTTGATTGATTCATGGTATAAATCAAGTATGGTATGTGATTATAAGCACCACAATAATTATCAAGATAGATCCCCTCATATCATAGTTTTATGATGTGTTCTCATGGTCAGTCACTTCTGAAATTATTTGTCCCAATCCCCTTTGGCATCAAACCATATACACCTACCTTCATAATTACATCTTCCATACAAATATTTCACAAAATTAAATAAGATTCTTTATCTTTTACACATCCCACTTTTTTCTCCATGAGAACACCCTCTATTGTATGGGTTATGATGGAACCTAGCTAGGATGTCTGAAAATAATTAATTTAAAAATCAATGAAGTCCTTAGGAAAATCTATGAAACAGATACTAGTTGTAATTTCTAATCACATAAGTCCTTTGACATAAAAGGAAACACATCAACCACTTAATATGGAGAAAACTTTGATGATCCCATGACTATCATGCATCTTAAAACCTTTCATGCTTAATGACCCTAATTTTTATATCAAAAAAATAAACAACTGAAAAATACAAGAGAAAGAGAAATAAATCATCTAAAATTTAAAATCAATTCTAATGGTGCTTTAAGAAAGTACCATGGTGAAAATTATCTTTGGGGGACATGTGTAGTACATATTTTATATAAATATATTTTTTACATGGGGGCATCCTTTACCCATGGCATCGCTTCACTCATTTATATGATTGTACAAATCCCATCGACTTAAGGTCATTCTAGCCTCCTTAATTCCCATTTTCTTTATCTTGTTCTAAGTTTGACAAATATATAAATGAAGTTTTGACTCATGTCTAGAAAAATATTGATACATCTAAACACATATTGTTATATTGTCACATATCCACATATTAGCTTGGTATAGTAAAGATTAGACACAAGACTTTCACTTCGAGAAATCCATATAAATATGTTATTCCATCCATACATTACCTAGCCATTGAAATGGATAATATTTCAAGTGGTCAGTGTGATAAGTAACACGATTGGGGGAAATGAAACCTCAACTACACTATCTCAAATAACCATGTTGTTAGAGAGAATGGTTTTTTGTTAAAATATTGTGAATTGAGTGTGATCAAGACTCAATTTAAAGTGAACATTTATCTAAATATAATTCATTTAGGGATACATAAGATGGATGGTTTATCAACCATTCCTTCATCCTTTTTCCCTTCCCAGTGGAAAAAGATAAAAGTACATTATTCTTTTTAATAATCATGTATCAACTCTGCCATTATATGTTACTAGTAGCTATATTATATGAAAATTTCAATCTATCCTGACTCACTAATATTATTAGTTCTATAATTCATTTCCCCTTGGTGTATAGTCCTATCATTAGCCAAAAGAATTGAGAAAATAAATAAAAATAAAAAAAATCCCAATAAGATTTTGGCATAGTGAGACCTATCTAGAGATTTTGATGACTAGAAACTTGGTTTTAAGGACACTAAAACTAAATATTATAGCATTTAAATTTTATATACTCATAAAATATTTATCAGGGCTCTACCCTTAAGTTCTAAAACTTCCCTCTACCAAAATACTTATATTTTTCATCTCATAGTGCCTAAATATTTATCTTATAGTCAAAAATTTATCGTTATGGTGATTTAGAACATTTTTATTGTGTAAGAATATCAAAACCTAATAAACATTCTTCATTTTTAGTTAAATACTCATACATACATTTTGTCCTCTTAGAAACTACTAGTCATAGAGGGACACTAACATCAACACTAGTGTTGATATCCTTACCTAGTGTCCAGTCGTCAAGAGTTATCAAATTTTAAAATAATTTAAAACCTATATATTAAAATATTTTTAATAATTAACCCCACTATTAGATATTTTCAAAAGTTTTGGTAAAAATATAATTCTAAACCTTCTCATTATTCACCTATCAGTTGTCAATCAAGCATATACTAGTTCATTCATATAATCAAGTGCACAACTTAAAAATACTTTCATATTCATCCCTATTTGTTTATCAGTCATAAGAATAATCATATAAATAGTATAAGGAATTCAAAGATAATCCCATGGGTGATATTTTTTTATTTATAATGTATATAATTGCATACATCTACATATCACATATTACACCATTCTTCACATGCACTCTCACACATAGGGATAAATACTAAGTGTAATCTCACGCTTGGAGTATTGGCTATGTAGACAATGGTCACTGAAAAGAGGGGCCATTGGTGTTATCTGGACATTATGATCCCACTAATCCCTTTTTGGTAAAAATATTTATAAGGGTGAATAAGATTGAAGAGGTAGGATTTTATCAATAAGAATACGTCGATAACCTATATTGTAAATTTGAAGACATCAAAATAAAGGTGTTATAAAACCCATAATAATGAAGTTAGTCACATCTATATATAGCCATTATTCCATACTAAAAACCTATGTCACAAATCACACTCCTACATGAATGGTAGTGTCTAGATCTGATGGCATTGTCTGCAACTATAAAAGCATAATTTAAAAAATACGATAACTAATCCAAAATCCTAATCTTGAACACTTATCCATGAATCTAACCTAGATATACTCATGCATAATAAAATAAACAAAATCTCATTTTTGGGTATTTCATTCAATAGAGCATCTTCAAGTTTGGTAATTATTATATTTAGGATATCTCAATTTTATAATTTAGAATATTTATTCATATTATTTTAAAATTAATTGGACTTATAATATTTAGTTTATCACCCTTTTGTTATAGTCTCTCTTTATATCTAAACCTTATCTCCACCAATAAAAAATTAGGGTTAAAGAGGTTCTTGGGCAATTTGTTCCATTGATATACCATCCTAAATCCTTCCACCTTTCCATCAAATATCACTTCCATACACAATGTTAGAACTATTTTTACCTTTGTCAATTTTTTAGGTGTTAGTCCAAGAATCCATAAAAATAAAAAAATCCAAAATAAAAATAAAAATAAAAATCATGGAATCATTAGAAAATAGAAAATCCATAAAATTTCAAAAAAATTATATAAAGCCACTAAAACCCAACATCCCAATTAGCAATATTTTTTAAAGTTGGAATTAAATCCCTAATTATTTTTGAGCTATATCATTGTGAATTAATCAAGTCCATCATTCCCAAGTCCATTCCATTGGATATGTCATTAACAACATCATAATTGAAATGGATTTTAAATTAATAATGAATAAGATGCTCTCAATTAATTTTTGCTCTTAAGTTTTTGTGTGTCTTTGTGTTGCTTACTTTTTGTATGTTTTTATTTACATGTAAAATCCAATATAATATGATAATAATGATATCATGGTTTTCTATTATATGGTATATTTTTGACCTATTTTTTTGGATACACAGTCAATACTTACATGCATTACAATAGTGTCATCATGTTCTTCCATATCATGATGTATTATGTTATGTTCTATATCATAAATAACAGTGCTCAAACCATTTGGAAGTTTATGAAATATTATAAGTAAACCCATCTATCATCATATCTATCACAATGATTAAATACCAATCCTCCTCCATAGTTAACTATCCACTTCCTCACTATCCAACTTTACATCGATTTGTCCTTTCATACTTGCCCATTTAGCTTGTCAATCTCTTTTAGCTACCCATTCTATTTGTCAATCCCAATCAACATTCATCCAATTACCATACCTCCATTTCTATACATCCTATAACACACCATATTTTTATTATCCTCTTTGAATAATTCTACTTCCATATAACCATATGATCCATGACATTTCTTATTACCTCCCTCTTCATCACTTCTATTTTCAACAATTAGTTGATCACAATATGACCCACGTTTTCATTCCCAAATATTATTACATCATATCTCTTTAAAATCCTTTTCCTATCCACATAACTCCCTTCAATATCCTTCCTTATCCTTCATAATCATCTCCATCTCATATTATCCTTGGTCAACATTTTACCTCTTTTAAGAAATTTCACCCTCTCTCATTTACCTCATCATACCATTCCCTTATAAAACAACTGACATTTAATTACATACACTTTCACTAGAATATTTCTAACCATATATTTTAAATTTTTATTCACTCACACCAGGATTCTATTATGTAAACCCATACACCATATGTAAATTTCATTCCATTTCTATGTTTCATTTAATTTAGTCTTCTTTTTTGCATTATCACTTGATTTCCTCTCCAAGTTGAATAAAATTTATTCTTCCCAAAATAATTTAATTTAAGGACATTTAACGTTTGAAAATACTTCAAAACTTTCCCTTTTATTCTTATCTAAGTAAGAAATTATACTCATCACTACATGTTCATCCCATCCTCCACACCCACATACACACCACCAATAATAAGGGCATTCATCCTTGATATATTATTCATCATCCTTATCCTCATTAAAGTGAATGAAATTATTGATGATTTAATGAACATGAATGAAGAATATAAATACAAAATACAAAATGGTTATTAAAACTATAGATATTTACCTATTACAAAACAATCAACAAGACATTATGATGATGTAGCCTAACTGACTACAGGTTTAAGCTAAACATTGTAATAAAATATTTATGATAACATTATCCACCTTATTAAATTATTTTTAAAAATTTACCCCCAAATTAGATCAAATTTCACCTTATTAGGTGGCTTAGTGAGTATAAATTCTATCTATGAATATTTTGGGTAGTAGTATAACTGAATGTGGTGGTTTAAGACTTGTTCATAGATATAGTGGCACTAAACCTCAATGTGTTTGGTCTTATCATGAAATATTAGATTCTTGATGAGATTTAACACACCCTAATAATCATATAAAAAGACTAATGGTTGATCTTTAAGAATATCTATGTTAGATAGAATGTAATGTAAATAAATTGATTCACACACAACTCCTCATGTGGAACAGTATTCTACTTTTATAGATGAGAGAGAAACTATAGATTTCTTCTTAATAATCCATGAAATTGGTTATGATCTAAGACAAATATATTTATATCCAAAATTTGATTTCTTATCATCAATAGATCCAACATAGTTTAAGTCTGTGTAACCTTGTAATAAGAAATTTGAGTTCTTATTGTATTCTAGACCATAATCAACTGTACCTTGGACATATCTCAAAACATACTTCTCTACAACCAAGTGACACTTATTTGTATCTTTCATGAATTTCAAAATATAGATGACAACAAATCATATGTCTGGTTTGGTATAAGTCAAGTAAATGAGACTCCCAACAAGCTGCTTGTAGTGATTTTCATCTAATTGAGGTGAATCTTGAAATCATGATAGTTTTAAGCCTTTCTCCATCAGAGTTGAGATTGGTTTATAATATGTAATCCTATATTTTTGAAGGAGTGTCTTTACATATTTCATATATGAGATAAAAATATGGTTATGCTTTTACCATATCTCCAAGCGAAGTCAATAATTAAGTAGCACCAAATTTATCATGTCAAAAGATTTATTCAAGTCATTCTTTACTTATTTAACAAGTTCATCTTAAATTTCAGTGATCATGAGATCATATACATATTAAATAAGAATGAGAATCTCTATTATTGGATTTTTTATATACAAATTTGTATTGAAGGGGATACAAATGAATCTATGTTGTAATAGATGATAATCAATCTTATTGTACATTGCTCTTGGTGCTTGCTTAAGTCCATAAATTGACTTAATTAAATGACATACCTTTTATGGTTGATGTTCATCAATGAATCCTTCTGGTTGCGTCATGTAAACTTATTCTTTGAGATCACTATTTATAAATGCACTTTTAATGTCCACGTACTAAAGATTTCATCCCTTTTATGTTATGAGAGCACAAAAAACTATAATGGTCTTAATCTTAGCAATGGGTGCAAAGGTATCCTCATAATCTATTCCTTATTGCTGAGCATATCTATTTTCCATAAGTCATGCTTTATATTTGTTGATAGATCCATCATCCTTATATTTTTTCTTGAAAATCCACTTGCAGCCAATAAATTTATGTACTATACGTAGATCGATAGTTTTACACATCCCATTTTTGATGAGGTCTTCATACTCAACATCCATGACCTTTTATAACTAAGGTTGACATAAAGCCTATTGAATTATTTTTGGTTTGGTGCTATCAATTATTAAACTCATCAGTGCGAGATTAACTTCATGTCTTGCCTGACTTCTAATCTAAACTCCTGATGAAATATCTTGATTAGAGTCTAGGTATGAATCCATGATGGTGTTTTGTACCCATTTTAGACATTGATGTTATTTTTGTTTAGATAAAGAATCATCTTTCATATTTCCAAGATCAATGAATAATTTCCCTTATATCTCACCTTCTTTATGATGAGATTATTCATTACAATCATCTAACTGTGGGGACAGTCTATGAGAGGTGGAATGTTATTAAACCTTTTGTGGTAATGAGTTGAATGATGACTCATCACAAACCACATCTCAAATTTCATATATCTTCTTTGTCTTAGGATCGATGATATGGTATGCTTTTGGGGTAGTACTATATCCCAATAAAAGGCAACAAAATGTCTTTGGTTTGATATTATTCCTATTTTTAGTAGGAACATGCATATAATATGTATAAATAAATAATCTAAGATGAGATATAGAAGGTTTATAACCACTATATGCATATTCTAGTTCTTGTATTGCATTATATTTGTAGGCTCCCTATTGATAAGATATATAATTATCTAAACTACTTATACCCAAAATGGTGCATCCAACTGTGTAGTGGAAAGCATGCAATGATCCATCTCCATGTTTGAATGATTGCATCACTCTATTATTCCATTTTGTTATGGTGTATAGGGAACAATCAAGTGTTGTTTGATGTTGTTTTTCTTAAAGAATTCCAACCATTCCTTTGATGTGAATTCCCCATCGATCTAAGTGAAAGAGTAAAAAAGGTCTTCCTAACTAGGTGAATAAGCTGGTAGAAGACCTTAAAATGAGCTAAGATTCACTCTTATTCTTGAGAAAAAACACCCATAACTTGTGAGATAAATCATCAATGGACAACTAAAAGTCCTTGAATCCTTGAAAAGAACTAGGTAGGGGTCCACAAAGATTAGTATGTACCACATCAAGATGATCCTTGGCTTGTGAGGAAATTGACTCGAACAAAACCCTATGTTTTTTGCTAGCAAGGCATCCAGGGCATACTTGCAAAGAATTAGATAGCTGAGGAACTCCACAGACCATGGACTTAGAGATGAGATTTCATAATTAACCAATAGAAAGGTACCCATATCCATAATGCCATAATGTTTTAGAGTATGTTGTAGAGGCAGAAGGAACAACACCATTAATTGAAACTACATCTAGGGCAATGGTCAATCCTTAAAAAAAGCTTTGGCAATGACTTGAAATTATTATGAAAGGAGATAGGATTTTGTGCCATTCTTGATCATGAACTATAACTTAACCTTATGATTCAAGACCTGACTTATAGACAATAAATTTGTTATCAAGACAGGGACATACAATATCTTTGTTAGAGTATAGATTCATGTCTAGAGAGGAATGGTGATAGTGCTAATTCTTTCTTCACATTAATCTTAGTCATATGTAATTTGAACTCAATCTCTAGTTGGTTAAGTTGTCAATGAATCAAATAGTTTCTTACATCCTGTCATATGCTTGTTAGTTCTAGATTTGATCAACCAAACTTTGATCATGTGTGATGAGGTTTGGGAGATAAGAACTATGTCATCAACCAAACTTTGTTTGCATTCTTCTTTTATAGGGACTTACTCTTGAGATTGATCATCCTATTTATGTTATACTACTACATGTCTGTGCTTCTTCTGTCATTGAGGACATCTTTTGGATTTATATAACTCATCTCTACTAGATGTGCCTTATTGACTGGATGAGCCTTCTGCCAAGGCATTATACTAGTAACTAATAATATCATGCATATTGGTACAAAAAATATGACACCATATATTTTAATTTTAAGATTTATGTTGTTTTTGTGACTACTTTGGTGGTCTTTTTAATAATTTTGAACCATGTTTCTTTGAAATCAAGGTTTTATCATCAAACTCTTCTTGCATAGACTAGATGGCTTCTTCTTGTCAAAGCAGATTCACCAGTTCTTAGAAAGACACTACTTGCTTTATGATGTTCAGTGTAATTTTGAACATGAAAAACTAAGAGGGGAGATCTCTCAATGTGATCAAAACCAATAGCTTGTCCTTGATCTTTTATCTGAGCACAATTAATTCTTCTCATAGTTATGCTACTTGGCATAAGAATTCCTCAACTTTCTCACATCTAATTCTTCAATTTGTATATGGTAGACATAATTCTATAAGGCTCTTTCAATGTTGATGCATCCCAAATATGAGGTTAAACCTCATCAGTGATAGTAAGTGTGATCAACATCAGGGATTTTGCATTTGACTTGTCATATTTGGTTTGATCATCAACTCTAGCAAGATGGGTTACCGCACCAGTGACAATGGCCCATAATTCTTGGAATTTAAGGATTGTTTGCATCTTCATCTTCCATGCAGTGAAATTTAACTCTTTGAGGAGTTAGGCATTATACAAGAGGAGTTTGGGTGCATACATATTAATTATTTTTGCTTTATTTATATAAAATTTTAGAATTAAAGAATTACTTTATGCTTTAAAATTTTATATAAAAAAGTGTACCTTGCATGGTTTTGCTCTGGTCTTCTTCATCTATTGTGTGTCGATAAATATACCATACTACATGTTATGACATTTTTAGTAGATTAATACCTTTTGTTTCTAGATTCTTCCTCCATGATGCATCTATGATTTTAGATCTTCATGCTTCATTATAGATCGCCATACACACCCTAGCTTTATGGCTTCTTTAGCTATGCTACAAGTTTGATTTTCTTTGGCTACACTACACAGGTAGTGCCTATATGGTTGCCTCACTCGAGGTGACTTCTACACTACCATAATCAAGTCTTCTATATCACTCATTCATTGCACTACCTCTTTGGTTATGCTGCACCTTATTTTTGTTCTTGGTTATGTCAAGTATCATTTAATCATGATTTTCTCATCTTTTAATGGACTACTACTTCTATATCACAGGTCATAAGCTACCATTCACTTGAATGCAGATTAGTCATCATACTTGCCAAGGTGATGCTATGATACAAAAATGAAGTAAATGAAATGATCTATGATTTATTGAAAATGGGAAAAGAGTATAAATACAAAATAGAAAATGGTTATTACAATCGTAGATATCCACTTGTTACAAAACTATCAAGAAGATGTTATGTTGATGCAGCCTAACTGACTATGTGTTTAAGCCAAATAAATGTAATAAAATATCTATGCTAACATTCATCTCATGGTCCTTCATCATTCCTCCTCAACATCAACATCAACAACAATCTAGACACCAACCCTTTCTCCATTAGTTGATTGCTGGAAATAAAATTCATCCATAAATAATCAAGTTTATCAACCATAAGGGTATGATCACTAGAATGTACTAATCTTACGTTAATTTATATACATGATCACCTACACAACACAATGTCCCACACCTTCCACTCTCTTGATTCTATGCACAAAATATGACTAAATTGGCTGCATGACACATATCCTCTTCTTTTATCTCAATGTTTCTTCCTTCTTGGTTACTTCATATATGTTTTGCATGGGGATAAATTCTCCTAAACCATTATACCTCTTTTTCCCACTTTGGTATTACCAGGCTAAATGTGTTGTAAAGTGACCAACCAAATGTTGAGATCGGCTAACCATTATCCACGCCTATGTGTTTTGCCTCCTTTTTTTCCCTCATTGCTAAGTAAGACCACTATCCCACGACTCCTCTGACATCAAGGATAATTTACATCACTTTTCTCATTGAAACATCAACCCACATGCCATTAGGATTGGAATCTATAGTGTTATTCGAATTTATCATTTTTGTGTTCACATCCATAACTCTCCCTCAATACATCTTCACAAAATCCAAGTGGACATCTTATCATTACCTATCCAAACTTAGTTATCCCTAAATACGATCCATCATCCTTAATTCATGACATTAGATAAATACTTGATCTATAATTAAAATTCAATCTAATGTACTAACTTTTAAATCAATCCATCCATCTAATCAATTGTATAGATTATTACCAAATCTGAGATCATAGTCTTTGAATGGGTCATATCATTCCTTAATTTAATGCCTTGAATGTATTTTTTCCTAGGTCATAATTAGAGCGTGAAACTTATCTCAAGATATATCATTCCCAATCTACCTCCTCACATATATCATTGTGTGGGCCAAATAATTTATCTAATTAAGTCAACACATGCAAGCATTAGATCCAATGGGTTACTCTTATCCACCTATAACATCATCATCTATATTTCCTCTTCCACATCTTCATCTTCACCATCATCTTGATCCTCCCTCATCATGTACATCCTTGAATGTAAAATTACATTGGCTTGAGGTCCACTAAGACTATGTAGTAAATGATCGGTCAAATTAGATTTTTGAGGTTAGGTTGGCCATTCACATAGCCCCACTTTTTTCCCCCTTGTTTCTCCTTGTAATTTCATCTCCTTTTAGTAAAAACCATGGGTTTCAACAAAAAAATCCTATATAGTGGTCAACACATCATATCATCATTTATCAAATCCATGATTTCAATCATTATCATCAAGTCTTGAATTCCATCCCCTTATTATTCATTACTCACCTCATCTTCAAAACCATTGAATCATTCAAATTAATCCTTTTTCTCTCTCTTTAATTTACTATATGTGTCCATTCTACATTCCATCTCGAGGGGTCATCATCTCCAACTAACTTCTTTCCTGATTTCATCATCATTTAACATTCATCGCATGACTAGGGACATCCCTATACACCTATCTTTATTATTCTACACTTATTTCAAAATTTATTTCTTCTTATAGTCATTACACCTTTTCAATGAGAGGCAAAATGTAGACACCTAAAATTAGACACTTTATGCCAGTTATAATCTTATCACTAAATCACACTAGTATCATTCAAATGCTTAGTCTAACATCTAGTCATCAACTATTATCTCTAAAAATTGATTTCTCATCCCACTATACTATTAATTCATTATTTCATAACCATAATTAATCCCATAATATTATCATCCTATCCCATTAGCTAATTAATCCTACTCAATCAACTAATCCTCATAGTAAATAGTTCTATGGATTTTGAATTTCCATAATTTTTAAAGTCAAATAAATCAAAATATTATCTCAATGCACATAATATTTTACTAATCCAATTTAATAATCTATCAAATCCTCCAAAGTCTATTCTCATTCAATTTAAAAATCCACTAAATCCTCTAAAGTCTCAACTCATTTGATTAAATAATCCACTAAAAGCTCCAAAGTGTCTACCCATCCAATTTAATAATCCTCTAAGTCCTTTGTAGTCCGAAAATCCTTCAAAGCCTCAATCAATCTCAATTTAATAATTTTAGATCCTCCAAGGTCTTAAATCCTCTAAATTAAAAAACAAATAAAACAATCCCAGTAACTCTCAACCATTGATAATGAATCAAGTTCAACATTACTCATTCATCCTGAAATTAAATAAATCCAACCATCTTCCCTTCATTCAGACAAGTCTAATTAAGCTAACAATGTTTTTCCCAATTATCATCTCTCATTGTATTTACACATTTATATCTTGATATTAATTTATCCTACCATCTAATAGGTACATGCTATCAACACACTATAAAAATCTTGTGCAAGTCTTGAACAACTGCAATTTGGTTGATTGGAGCACATCCAAGTCATCAAAGGAAAACATATTTGTTGACTAGTAACCTGAAATAATATATCATTCTTGTTTTAGCTATATCCAAGGCTATATAATGATTTTATTACATAGAGTCAAATGTGATTGATTTCTTTCTATTCTAAAGTTATAAATTCTACATATTACATAAGCATAGGTATATTTAGTGGAAAGAGCATAAGTGTTAAAAGAATGTTTGGATTTCATGCCCCATAAATTAAGTCTTCTAGACTAGAAACTCTATTATATCTATATTTCACATAAGGAACTTTTTCATGTAGTGAAATGAAAAGCTAATGACAAAGCTCTAGTTATTGATGGTTTCTATTATTAATTTATAAATCTACTTAGCACTTTTTAATGGCTCGCTTGTTGTAAGTTTATAAAGAATCCTTGTAAAACAAATCATTAGGATCTCTTCGTAATAAATTAAATATCAATTTAATCCACAATTCCAATGACCCAAAGCTTATTACTAGTTGTCACACCATCACCCATCTCAATATTTTTTATAAAATCATTGCCAAGGCCCTTTAATATTGTCTTTATCATATGTTATGTAATGCCATCAGACTAGATAAAAACATTAAGTTAAGAATAAATACATGTTGTATAATATTATTAAAAACTGAGAAGGAATCTAATGGTATAAGACTTATCATTAGCAAACCATATTCCTTAAAATTTATTTTGAGAAAGCATATAATCTAATTGAGTGGCCATTTTTTCTTGCTATGCTTAGGGATTTAGGTTTTAGCCAATTATGTCTTTTGGTAGAGAAAACTTGTTTTCTAAATATTATGTTAGCCTCACTGTCAATGGGCATAAATATAATTCCTTTAGAATTTTCCTATCAATAAGACAAGGTTACCCATAGGCTCTTGCATTAATTGTTTTTGAAGCCAAGATATCTTCTTGCTTATATAGTGTAAAGAGGACTCATCAAGAGCTTTGTACTTCCTCATTTATCCTCTCAGGTCATCAATGGGATTTTTTTATGATGATACCTTTTTGAATCTCTCAAAAAAATAAAATTAAATTAGGAACTATATTGGCCTAACATATTTTTAAGGCCTTGGTTTCTAGTTTACAATGAGACAAAACCCAATTATATTAATAGAGAATGACACCTGTGCATTAATGGATTAACAATTATCACTCTAAAGGGTTACAAACACCTCAAAGATTCAAATTCCTTGGTATTAATTTTATTTTCAATACTCTCCTTCAGATCTATGTAAATATTTCATTAATAGAGTGGAGAAAATGTTGCACATTGCATATTCAAATCCATCTCTTTAGTCATTAAACTTTAGGTTTGTATTAAGATTCTGGTGGCTATTTATGGAACATATTATTATTCCTATTAGGCCCCTTCTAGAGCCTTTAATGATAAATTAGAAAATAATCTTAGGGATTCTCTTTGGGCCCATTCTAAGAAAACTCAAGGGTATCATGGGGTTGTTGAGATATTTGTTGTCATCCTCAGGATAAAGTAGGCATGGGAAATATTTATATCTATAGAAAAATATTGATATTTTTATTAAATGTATGGTTTGATAAATTGAAGGTAATGAGGCCTAGAAAATCCACTTAAGGCATTATATTCCATAGCTACCCCTATGATAAAACTGGTTAGAAAAACATTAAGTTCATTCTCTCTTGATCACCACTGCGTCGATCAAAATTGAAGGTATTTTTTTTTCAAAAATAATTTGAAAATATTTTTAAGCTTCCAAACCATTTATAATATGGTTCATAGATGGTTTTCACATTGGTATTTCCTTGAATGATTAGGATATTTGGTGGTAACCCATAATGACCAATACTACTCATCCCTTTTAAGCCAAAATGTGAGGTATAAAATTTATGCATAATTAGAAAAAGAATTCATATTGTTAATATTTAACTTCATCATGGGATTACATTATATTGAATTGATGCTTGATGACATACTTCATAAGATGGGTATGAAACCTCCATGCACATGGTGGAAGGAATAAAGGTGGGTTTGTGATACTTAGATTAAAAATTAATATCCATATCTCATTTATTAAATCATGAGTATGTTCTCATTAGCTTTATACAAGTTAAATAGGTGTTAGATTTTAAATTTTTGCCTAAGACTTATCTCAATATATTTAATAATGTTTGGAATGCTAAGCTAGTTCAATTTCTTTTATGTATGGTTTATTATGACATTCCTATTGTGGAGCACATTTTACACAATGTAATTGCTCAACCCATGTCCCTGTCTTGTTCAAAATCCAAGTCCTTCAAACACCTCTTCTAAACTTTCCAAAAAGTTCAAACTTCTTAGCATTGGTTTCACAACATTTTCCAACCTTTCCCCCTTCATAGTTTCTCTTGTTTTATAGTTTTTCGGGGATAATGCTCAATGGATGGCTATATTTTTTCTCTTTAGAACTTCTTCAGACCTATATTTATAGTTAAGATATGAAAGTATAGGAATTCACCCATGCTTAAAAATGAAGAATAATCTTTTGATTTCCCTATTAGTGACAAGATAATTGTTATCTTTTAAGATTTTATGCAAATCAAGCTCATGCATAGAAAGTGGCACTCAAATTTCAACACCTACGTGAGTTTATTAACCATTGGTATAGTGCTCCTTACACTATGAATCACATCACCAAGAATAATATAGCTCATGTTTATCCTCCTCTAGTGCCCAAGTGATAATGAACTTACACTCACAACCTCACACACTTCTCCATTAATCCTCATAAGTTAATGGGTAGAATCCATCACTGTGTTGTGGTAATTCTATCACTAGCCTATCATGATGGATCTCAACTATTTATGGAGTTGATGTGGTTCATATCCTTGTTCATCTTGCTTATGGTTAAGGCATCACTATTTCTTTGGCTCCTATAGATACCACTTAGGATGGTTGGGCAATGCTTGATCCTCCATTAGTTGAGTGTTCTACTTGGATCTATCCTCCCAATGATGATCTATCTCATCCTTCTAAGGCTGAGGCTTGTGCCTGAAGATTCTTGCTTGGTCTTTTTGTGTTGGTATTGGAAACTCTAGATTACTGTGCTTTTCCAATGTTTTTCATATATGATTTCAATTTTTCCTTTGGTAGGAAGCATGGGTTATGAATTCCAACCGAGTGTTTTATTGTTGCACTTATTATTGTATATTATTATTAATTACAATGATGCATTCCAAATAGAAAATTTAAAATCCCCCAAACATTTGATGATATGATCTATTTAACTTAAAATTACAGTATTTAAATAACATAAATTCTAAAATTTGTTTAACATAAAATAGAAAAGCTTGCTCAATAAAAGACACCTTTTGTATAAATGATTGAAACCATTTATATTCTATCATATATTTGAGTAATGATCCTTTTCTAAAAGTCCAATGAATATGTCAAAGTTTATTATTATTAAATGTGGTACGTGCAAAACATGTTATTAAAAATATTAAAATTAATACCATAAAATTAGGAGGAGATTATAATCTTTGATTTTGTATAGATTAAAATAGTAAAACAATATTACAGAGATTATGAGGTGAGCCATAACTATTTTTTTTATTTTGTGTACAAATAAATTACATTATTTGTTTAATTGGTATAATATAAATTTAAAACCATTATTTATTTTTATATATGAAGACTGTTCTTTTATTGTCTTATATGTTCTCTTTTACATGTCCATAAATGTCGGCAGAGCCTCTCTCTTTTTCCCAAATATCTTCTTTTAAGAAAACTAATATGTTGTTTATTTGTAAGCTATTGGTTGTCCTCTCCTCTAACGAACCAAGTCCTTAAAAGATGCCCTTTCTATGTCATTCAGAGGTCACATGAAAAAAACAGAAAACAAAAAACATGTAAGAAAATTGTGCAATGCGCATCATAAAAGCTGTGCAATGTGCATACTATAGTCCCCATGATTCCTTATGGGACAAGTACAAAACACTATGATGATTAAAACGTTAAAAGGAAAATTTTACGGGCAGAGGGAAAAGACAACAGATGAGATAATACAACTGAACATTCATTAAACGATTGAATATTAGTTACACTCTAATTAAATCTTGAAAAATTCATAAAACATTGTCTGCTAAGTTGTATGTATTTCCTTATGTATTTAATAGTCTTAAAACAATCATACATCTAAATTTTAGATAGGATGTTGTAGAAGCCAGGTTATATTAACCACCATAGACCTAGTGGGATACTCAATGTTTTTTTTGCATTTGTGATTGGGGAAGTCAATTTATTTATTCCCTCTACACACTAACAAAATTAGTGATATGTTCCCTCTTAGTTATTATCATTCATAATAAATATAAAAACAATCCATAAATCATGAAATAAAATATTTTAAAATAATTATGTTGAAATATAATGATGATTTAGTACATAATGATTGATCTTGTACCTATTTGAAAATTCATCTCATACCTAGCTACATTAGATTATATACTTGGTCAAAGTCATGTGATGATATAATATATTGAACTCATAATGCTACTGGAACTTGATATATGTTGATTAGACTTAAAGGTCTATAGCTCCATTCATCCACCCATTCTTGTGAGTCACACTAGTTCTAAATAATGTCTATGTATGTAAAAAAGGAATTTCATGTGCCTTGTATGAACCATCCAAGAACATGCATTGCAACTCTGGAATGAGTGGATCTCACTTGATCATATGATTTAAGGAAGGGTTTTTTCATCTCAAAGTATCTTTGACAAATAACACTCTATGGATATTTTTGCAAGAAATTAGACTAAAAATGTGTTTCAACCATATCTAATAATTATTCTTTATTCATTTTATGGTTATAAGAATCAACCCTTATTTTCACTAAATTGTTTATTTTTGGTGAAACCCTTATATTGTATTTCCATAACTGTGCAAGTAGATCATTTAGACTACCAACTATAGCCTTGTATTTCCATGGGATTCTGCTGGAGAATGACCAAAAGTCTTTTTCATTGACATCATCAAGTCTTGTAAGTCTCCCAATTATTTTCATTAGTGTTTTTATATTTATGTTCAATACTCTTCTTGTTTGTCTAATCAAGCATTTTATCCCTAATTTAGCACTTGCTATAGAAGTTTTAAGTACTTTTATATTAGTGTTATTGTATTTGGTGTTTTTTTAAATTAGATAGGGTAAATAATAGGTTTAAAGGGAACTTCATACCAATACAAAGGATATAGCGATAAAGCATGAAATGGATGCCATAAAAAGTAGCCCATGAAAGAAAACCAACAACCATAGAAGATTCTACCAATCATATGCTTTTGTGAAACTTCCACATGATAAAAAAAAAACAATAGCCCTCCTAGGAGGGTCATGTGGGACCAAACATCACATAGGTAGATCAACATATCTAAAACATAACCAATCATGTCCTACTACCATTTACAATGAAACCTTTGTAAAACAAATAAAAAAGCTTTGCCACCATAAAAAACCAAATAGGAAATAGAGAACCTTCATCCAATTTTTTGCTTCTAAAAAACATTCGCATAACAAAACCATGAATTCCCTGTAAGACCTGTTGACCCAATTTTGCCCCTCAGGCAAAATCTTGGTCACCTCCTACACCTGCTTCGCAGGCCCAGTCATTTCAGGTTGCAAGGTCCACTTTCAGGTTTCGACAGCGCCGTTGCAGAGAATAGCCAGCGAAAGACAGAATCTTTGAATGTTCACGCAAGGAGAGAAGAAGAAAAAAAATGGAGCATTCAACACTTAGTCAAAAAAAGAGGGGAGACAAAATGCAGAGGGCAGCAAAATCACCGCCCACTACAAGGGCGGGTAAAATGAGCTCACCTACAAACATGCAGAGGGCGGCAATTTCGCCGCCCATAACACGAAAAGGCCGTGGACATCGGTCGACGTCGACAATATTGCCGTCGTCGGCACCTTACAGAGACCGACGTCGACAGAACCACCGACGTCGGCAGCACAAAGGCAGGCACAAAAGTTGGGAAAGCCCGCCCTATGGTGGCGAATCAGAAAACCCCGCCCTATGGCGGCGAATCAGAAAACCCCACCCTAAGGCGGCAAATTGAAAAACCCCGCCCTAAGGTGGTGAAATGGAAAACCCCGCCCCATGGCGGGGAAGGAGAATTGCCGCGCAAAGCACAATTCTACCGACATCGGCAGCTTAAGGAAACCGACGTCGGCAATACTGCCATCGTCGGCAGATTATCGGCCGACGTCGGCAGAGATCCTACATGAAATCCATGCAAAGGGTGGCAAAATCGCCGCCCACTACAAGGGCGGCAAAATTCACCTGCAGTGCACAAGAAAAAACCCGCCCAACCATCGGAGGAGAAGACCAACACGCAAAATGAGGCAACAAGCATGGTCTTGGCAGACTTGTGATGTCATCAATAGTGTTTTTCATGCTTTTTGATGAAACTTCTCTTGGCTCTCCTGCTATAAATACAAGGACTTAGTCATTTTTCAGGGATCTTCCTAACTTTTGTAAAGAGCACTGCTCTGCATTTTCTCCACCTGAATCAATAAAAATACAGTTTTTGCCTCCATCTTGGATTGATTTGATGTGTATGCTATGAGTATCATCTGTGTTTAGTCATTATCTTCCATGCTTTCACAGGTAATACCAACAGACCAGCTATCTACAGGGACCGGTTCTGCAGCTAAAAGGAGAAGAGCAATAATTGAGAAGGATAGAACAGAGTAAGTTGCTTGCAAGCGTGCATTCCACAGCACCTCGGTAAACCTTTGTGACGTATTTTCCATTATAGCCTCCCCCTTTGTCTTAGCAGCCTGATTCCTCTACCAGATGTGTAGAGTATACTTGCATTTCCCCTGATTCTGAGAGTGGATCTGGAAGGTCACTCATATTTTTGGTGTATCACCTCTTTTAGAGTAGGCTGTTTGTTTTCATGCTTTTCTCTCTCTTTTCACCCCCCCAGTGTATACCTATATACCTATATTTTGCGTTACCTGAAACAAACAAGATACATCAGAGGGAACTAGCCCATATCTAGAGACTCTCCTCTCCTGCTTCGCCGTCCCACAGGTGAGAGAGGGGTTTCCATGTTGCGGGGAGAGGGCAGGAATCCGTGTTCCTACCGCTGGGTGCACTTTCCAACGTCAACAGTTTTGGCATGCCCGGTGGGACTGTATTTTTCAACGCAGTAGTTTTTCAGGATTGATGTTGGTCCTACTACAGTGATTTTTTTTAAGATTTCCAGCATCTAGCGACTCCACTGGTAAGAGCTCAGTTCTTTATTTTTAAGACCAGTTACTTAACTTCTATGCCAAAAGTTACCACCAGGTCAGCTTTAAGAAGGGTCCCCTTTGAGTTCGTTGAACTACCTTTAAACTCTGCTAAAAGACTTAGGTTTGGAAGAACTCGCCCTTATCCACTGATAAATCCTCCTAGACCTGTTGCTAGGAACACCAACCCAGCTCAGCCTCAAATATAACCTGTTCCAGGCATGGCCTTGCCTTTTGCAGCTTTTCGTGGTGAGAGCCCGTTAAACCTCCCACGCTATGATCCGATCCCCGAAATAGCTCTGAAGAATGTGCCTTCTTTTGATGGAGTGGGACCTATTACAGTTGTTGAGCATATCAAAAATATTACCAACCTTTGCAATATTCACAATGTAACAGAAGAAAATATTGCCATTAGACTGTTAGCCTTGTCTCTGAAAGGGAAAGCTCTCGACTGGTAGGGCACCTTGCCTGTGAATTCCATACATTCTTGGAATGAATTGGGCACTCGTTTAACTGATCGTTTTAGGGAAAAAAGTGATGGCCTCTCTCTTGCTGAGCAGCTGACAACTATAAAAAGAGCTCCACACGAGTATATGCAGGACTTCAATACGCGGTTTTAAAAGACTTGGGATAGAATTCCCATCTTGGTAAGGCCGACCCCCAGCTACGCTTTCTTGTACTATCTAAAAGCATTGAATAGTGAAATTGCTATGATGATCCAATCTATGGGGGGACACATACTGCCAGCGACGTATGACATACCCATTGCGGCCAAAAATTGCTTAATTCAAGCTGGGAAAATCGCCCCTAAGCCTCATATGCCACTTTTCCCAGAACCGCTGCCCCCAATTCAAGCAGTCGCTCCCACAATTGCTCCCCTACCTGTCATTGAGAAGCCAACTACTGTTCCATCCAATGAATTAAGTGAAGTTAAGGGCCTGTTGCAGAGCATGTCAAATGAACTTGTTGCCCTTAAAAGGCAGCAAGCTCAAAGCCACAAGCCAAACCAGAGTTATCAAAATTATGGCCATGCCCCTAGACCCCCCTTTCAAAATTATAACCAAGGTCAGGGGCAGCTCACTACAACCAGGCCTTATCAAAATTATAACTCAGGTCCTCCTTCGTCATCTAAAGCCATGGTACCTACTCAGAACAATCTAGTGCAGGAGCAGCCAGGTTGTTCAACCATGGGACAAGGTCAAGAGCAAGCTGTCCACACGAATGACATAATGAATTTTTTCCAGAATTCGGAAAATCAGGGTGCTGATTTTTCTCAATTTTTTGAGTTCCCAGCTCAAACCAGCACAAGTAACAATCAGACTCAGCCGGATTCTACCCTGATAAATCACGCAGAGGGTGAGCTCTGTGCAATTAATCATGGGGGCACTGCAGGCAATCATGCTGATTGCGTTGCGGCCAATACGAGATTTAAAAGAAGAGCAGTTGGAGAAGCGCAAGCTTCCCCTCAGGTTGTAACAAATCCTTCACCGCACCCTTTTCAAAGGGCCCCAATTTCTGGTGAACCATCTGTACCCCCAGCTCCTCAGTCTAAAGCTCCAGTGGGGATCAGCGCAAAGGAGAGCACGAAGGGAGTCAGTCCCCAAGTTAATATAGTTGATCAAATGAAGAAATTGCATGTGAGCATTTCTCTATGGGATTCATTGTCTCTTCCAGGACAAAAGGAGGT
The DNA here is from genome assembly GCA_037957365.1 of Torreya grandis. Lineage (NCBI taxonomy): Eukaryota > Viridiplantae > Streptophyta > Pinopsida > Cupressales > Taxaceae > Torreya > Torreya grandis. The sequence goes on along the minus strand of JARHVA010001783.1, from coordinate 122,992 downwards.
ATTGAAGAAAGAATTGCATGAGCTAGATCGCCAGGCCATCCCAACAGACACTAATAACGTCCTAATGATGAATGGGTAGCCTTTTGCTCCAGGTCAGGTAAAGAAAGAAGAAAAGACTCCCCCTTTTTATGTATCTTTGATCATAGGGGATTTCTTAGTACGTAATTGCATAATTGATAGCGGGGCCAGCACTTCAGTAATGCCTAAATGCATTGCTGATAAGATGGGGTTAAAGTACGAAGCAATGAACAAAGGAGTCTTGCAACTAGATGGGACACCTGAAAAGATAGTCGAAGTCCTGAAAGGATTGAGTTTAACATTGCATGCCTGCCCGACATTCTCAATCCTTCAAGATATAGTGGTAGCGGACGTTCCTCCATTTTTTGCAATCTGTTTGTCTAGGGACTTTACGTCCAAGATAGGTGGTTATCTAGCAGCAAATTGGTCATACCTGGTTTTCAAAACCAAGTATGGGACCAAAGTGAAAATTGAATCCTAGCCACTCTACAAGGACCACCTAGAGTCCTATTCACCCAAGGCAGTGAATGTCAGTTACACTATCATTGATCTAGAAGACTCTCAAACAGACAAGTCCTCATCTTCTGCTCTTGAAGGAGTCGCAGATCTACTCTTGGATGAGTGGGGAAGCGATAACTTCAAGCATGATCCTTATAAGTTTATTGAGGAGGCAGACCTTGGCGTCTATTGCTTGCATGAAGAGAGTGCCGTCATGCCCAATATAATGAAGGAAAACAAAGAAGATCTTGGCCTGTGGCAGCTATACTTCGACGGTTCCAGAAGCAAACTAGGTGCTGGTGGTGGGGCAATGTTAGTCTCCCCTTCTAAAGAAAGGTACTTTTCAGTTTTTCGTTTCCAGTTCTCTTGCACATGTAACGTTGCAGAATATGAGTCTTTGATTCATGGACTTGAGTGGGCAAGAAAGAGAGGGATCAAAAAATTGCAAATCCTGGGGGACAGTGAACTAATAGTGAACCAAATCAGAGGCTTGAACCTGACCAAGAACTCCTTACTGAAATCTTACAAGCACAGAGTCTGAGACTTGATGGAGGATTTCCTTGCTCTTAACATTACCTCTATCCCCAGGGAACAGAATAAGCAGGCTGACAGATTGGCAGCTGTTGGTGCCCAATTTGATGTTTCAAAAGATATAAGCAGGGGTTGTGGTTCGCGCCATTTAAAAGTGGTGGTCCAGCCTTCAATTCTAGACAATGTTACAAATTAGCAGGTCTTCGAAAGCGACCAATAGATAGCCCTTTTCCTGAAGGAGGAAGCTGAATTTGCGGTCCACAATCAAGCAAAATTGCAGCAGCAATATGGAAATCAGATTGTTCAATTGAAGAACAATAAACTCCCTAAGGGTCTGGTCACACTTGAATGTATTTTCAATGGAGAGGACCAACTAAGAGATGACAAAGCATGCATCACTACCAGAGAGGAGAATTATGAAAAAGTTGAAATCTTCAAGGACAAGTTGCTGGCGCTTGGCAAGGTCTGCACGTTTCAAGAAAGACAAGCTTTCATTCTGCTGTGCCAGGAGTTCGCCGATATTTTTGCCTAGAATTATAGCAACTTGAAAGGCTTCGATCCAAGGCTTGCCCAACACACCATTGAATTAGATGAAGGCGCAAAACCAGTCACACAAAAGCAGAGACCTGTTAACCCGATGGTAGAGCTCCTTATGCAGAAAGAATTGGCCAAGTTGATTGAGTCCGGCATTATATTTCTGATCAAACATTCCTCATGGTTGGCTAATTTGGTTCCAGTTAGAAAGAAAAATGGGGAGATCAGGCTGTGCGTCGACTTCAGAGACCGTAATAAAGTCTCTTTAAAGGATCATTATCCCCTTCCAAACATGGAGCAGATCCTCCAAAAGGTAACTGGTTCTGAACGTTTCTCCCTCCTGGATGGCTATTCGGGATATAATCAGATTCTGGTGCGTGACTCTGACCAATACAAAACAGCCTTCACCACCAAATGGGGAACGTTCACCTACCAGAAGATGCCTTTCGGGCTATCCAATGCCGGTGCTACCTTCCAGCGAGCCATGGACATGGCTTTCAGTGGTTTGATAAATAAGAACCTGCTGGTGTATCTCAATGATATAACGGTTTTTTCCAAAGAGGTAGGACAGCATATGAAGCACCTCAGGAAGATTTTTGAGAGGTGCAGGGAATTTGGCATCTCACTAAATCCAAAGAAATGTGTATTTGTGGTTCATGAGGGGAAACTTCTTGGCCACATTGTGTCCAAGGAAGGTTTGTCTATTGACCCAGAGAGAGTCCGCTCCATTATGGAGATGTCCCTACCAAAGCACAAGAAAGGCCTGCAGAGTTTCTTTGGCCGGATAAATTTCATTCGGAGGTTCATTCCGAATTTTGCTGAAATAGTTAAACCCCTAACCTCCTTGCTAAATAAGGGTGAAGAATTCAAATGGACAACGCCAAGAAAGGACAACTTTGAAGCTATCAAACAGGCTTTGACCCAGGCTCCCGCTCTAATCAACCCCGAATTCAATAAAGACCTCAACCTCTATACCTTCAGTAACGGAGAAGTAATATCTGCCATGCTTACCCAAGCAAACAATGATGACCTCGAGAAACCACTCGCCTTCTTCAGCCAAGGGTTAGAGGACTTCGAAACCAGGTACACCTATGTAGAGAAGCAAGTCCTGGCAGTGGTGCGCAGCTTGAAGAAATTCAGATATATGTTATCAAACAGCAGGATCCATCTCATGGTTCCACATCCTGGCATCAAAGATTTCTTGACCAATCGAGACTTAAACGAGAAAAGAGCAGGATGGATCACCAAGGTAATGGAGTACGACATAGATATCAAAATCACCCAGTTGGTGAGAGGAAGGGGCCTGTGTGAATAGCTAGCCGCAGACTTGGGACAAAAGGGTGAAGACAGCTTGCTGATCCATGACGCAGCCACTGCAGAAGAACCAGCTGTCATAAGAGATTGGACACTGGACATGAGGCGTTTCCTTCTTACAGGCGAATGTCCACAGGGTCTCAGTAGGGCCGAAAGGAGGTATTTTAAACTTCAGTCCCTTCCCTATGTTTTGATTGATGGAGTATTATTTAGGAAGGATCTCTCTGGGGTTCTCCTGAGATGCATTGACTCCAGTCAAATTGACAAGGTTTGGCTGAGTTTCACAATGGGTCAGCAGGCGGACATTTCGCCCCTAAGACCACAGCAGCAAAAATAATGAGAGCTGGCTATTTCTGGCCCACTCTCTTCAAGGATACCCATGCCTGGGTAAGGAAGTGTCAGAAGTGTGCACTCTTTGACGGAAAGCAGCAATTGGCTGCCATGCCCCTACAGCCCATTCAAGTTGAACAACCATTCATGCAGTGGGGCCTGGATTTCATAGGGATGATCAATCCTCCCTCTAGCGCCAGACACAAGTGGGTCCTGACTGCTACGGATTATTTCACTAGGTGGGTGGAAGCCATTGCTTTGAAAGAAGCGAATGAAAGCGCAGTCCTGGATTTCTATGAGGACTTAGTGACACGTTTTGGGGTCCCAGCCACTATAATCTCAGATAACGCCTTGGCTTTTCTGGGAACCAAAACTAGTGAATGGGTGCTAAGGTATGGTATATACCTCAACACTTCATCAAATTACTACCCTCAGGGGAATGGACTAGCTGAGTCCACTAACAAAAATTTGATCAAGATTATAAAGAGGACCATGGAAGAAAATCAGAGAACTTGGCATGCCAAGTTGAAAACAGCTCTATGGGCCGATCGAATCACTCCGAAAAGATCAATCAGAAATTCTCCATATACGCTTGTGTATGGAAGGGAAGCAAGGCTTCCTATCTCACTCGAATTGCCAGCGCTGGACCTCACACATCAGCTGCAGCTAGAAGAAGGAAGCAGCATGGAGGTCAGATTGTGTGAACTAATGGAGCTCCAAGAGGTAAGGAACCAGGCCATGGTCTCTATGATCAGTCGCTAGCATCAGGTGAAAAGACATTTCGATAAGAAGTCTTCGTCAAAGAGTTTTGTCGAAGGAGACATTGTCTTAAAATGGGACAAAGATAGAGCTAAGCCTGGAAAACATGCAAAATTTGATGCCCTTTGGAGCGGTCCTTACATGATTACTGAGTGCAAGCAGCATAACGCGTTCTAGCTCTCCAAGTTGGATGGTGAAGAATTACGTATCCCAGTCAATGGGATACACCTGAAGCATTGTCACTAAATTTTTGGTTCGGCTATACATAGTTTCCCTTGTTTTCTTCCCTATTTTCCCTAAGTGCAGTTTGCACAGTTAGTTGTTTTTAGTCTTGTGTGTTTCCCTTTGCAGTGGGGGTAAATTCTGTATTTTTGATTCCAAAATCTTCAAAGCTGTTGTGAACTCACTTCAAAGTCACCATCCGACTCCGCACCCAATGGATATGCAAGGCAACTAGGTTCTAAGCATAGCAGGCACGCTTCCTCCGTGAGTCGCCAATTTGTTGACCCAATTTTGCCCCTCAGGAAAAATCTCGGTCACCTCCTACACCTGCTTCATAGGCCCAATCATTTCAGGTTGCAAGGTCCACTTTCAAGTTTTGACAGCGCTGTTGCAGAGAATAGCCAGCAAAAGACAGAATCTCCGAACGTTCATGCAAGGAGAGAAGAAAAAAAATGGAGCGTTCAACACTTAGTCAAAAAAAGAGGGGAGACAAAATGCAGAGGGCAGCAAAATCGCCGCCCACTACAAGGGAGGGTAAAATGAGCTCACCTACAGACATGCAGAGGGCGGCAATTTCACCGCCCATAACACAAAAAGGCCATGGACATCAGCCGACGTCGACAATATTGCCGTCATCAGCACCTTACAGAGACCGACGTTGGCAGAACCGCCGACATCGGCAGCACAAAGGCAGGCACAAAAGTTGGGAAAGCCCACCCTATGGCGGCGAATCAGAAAACCCCACCCTATGGCGGCGAATCAGAAAACCCCACCCTAAGGCGGCAAATTGAAAAACCCCACCCTAAGGCGGTGAAATGGAAAACCTCACCCCATGGCGGGGAAGGAGAATTGCCGCGCAAAGCACAATTCTACCGACGTCGGCAGCTTAAGGAAACCGTCGTCGGCAATACTACCGCTGTCGGCAAATTATCAGCCGACGTCAGCAGAAATCCTACATGAAATCCATGCAAAGGGCGGCAAAATTGCCGCCCACTACAAGGGCGGCAAAATTCACCTGCAGTGCACAAGAAAAAACCTGCCCAGCTGCCGGAGGAAAAGACCAACACGCAAAACAAGGCAACAAGCATGGTCTTGGCAGACTTGTGATGTCATCAATAGTGTTTTTCATGCTTTTCGATGAAACTTCTCTTGGCTCTCCTGCTATAAATACAAGGACTTAGTCATTTTTCAGGGATCTTCCTAACTTTTGTAAAGAGCACTGCTTTGCATTTTCTCCACCTGAATCAATAAAAATACAGTTTTTGCCTCCATCTTGGATTGATTTGCTGTGTATGCTCTGAGTATCATCTGTGTTTAGTCATTATCTTCCATGCTTTCACAGGTAATACCAACAGACCAGCTATCTACAGGGACCGGTTCTGCAGCTAAAAGGAGAAGAGCAATACTTGAGAAGGACAGAACATAGTAAGTTGCTTGCAAGCGTGCATTCCACAGCACCTCGGTAAACCTCTGTGACGTATTTTCCATTATAGCCTCCCCCTTTGTCTTAGCAGCCTGATTCCTCTACTAGATGTGTAGAGTATACTTGTATTTCCCCTGATTCTGAGAGTGGATCTGGAAGGTCACTCATGTTTTTGGTGTATCACCTCTTTTAGAGTAGGCTATTTGTTTTCATGCTTTTCTCTCTCTTTTCACCCCCCCAGTGTATACCTATATACCTATATTTTTTGTTACCTGAAACAAACAAGATACATCAGAGGGAACTAGCCCATATCTAGAGACTCTCCTCTCCTGCTTCGCCGTCCCACAGGCGAGAGAGGGGTTTCCATGTTGCGGGGAGAGGGCAGGAATCCGTGTTCCTGCCACTGGGTGCACTTTCCAGCGTCAACAAGACCTAGGTCATGCCTTTTCTATTTTTAACTAGCCCCCCTTGAATGAAGGGTGATGTTAGATATAGGTCTTCCATTTTTCTTCCTTTCCACTTTAGTACACTTTCACTTATCTTTCACATATTTTGTGGCTAATGGCATTAAAATTATATAAGATTTAAAGGGTTGAGATGTGTCTACCAATAAAGCCATAGGGAATAGTTCTTCCATTGGTTTTTTAGAGAGTATATTACCACCCTTAGTAATAATTAGAATAGGGGTTTCTAATATCGACACTAGCCCCCTTATGTCCATAATTGGTGTATCTACCTTGGGATCCCTTTTAGTGTCAGGAGAGTCGACATGATCATCATTTAGGGTAGGAAGCTTAGGCTCATCTAAAGATGAATCTGAGTCAACACTTTTGGATTCAACGACATTCATTGTGATGTAGGTAGGGCATAAGTCTAACCCCTAGGAATATATATTTTTTGATTTCTACAGTCTTTAGTAAAATGTCCTATGTTTAAATAAATACATCATTAGAATATTAATCCTTCATAGTTGAGGGGTTAGGACCAAGAATGGTATGTTTTTTCATACCTACAATATGGTATGAATTTTGTATATTTCAAATAATTATTTTATTTTTTACCATAAATGTTAGATGCTATTATTCCTAGGGTGTTCATTTTAGGTGTCATCTTAATAAATTTGATTAATGATAAAAACAATTAACATCTTTGAGTGTCATTTAAAATTTCAAATCGAATATCCATAATTATTTCATATTTTCTTATTGGATGGTAGTCATACATTTTTTAGGCATTGGTTTTAATGTTTTTCATCATATTCAATTAATTACATGGGTATTATTCACTAAATTCTAAGAGGTTTTAATAATGATGATATTTTTGTAGTTTATGTTTTGATATTTTTATCTTCATTATTAGTTTCTTCTTTTTGTGTTCATGTATAGTTTAATTCATTGTTACTTTAAATTTTAAAAGATCCAATTGATTATTTTATATTGATATTTTGACAATTTTGTATTTTTATGTGATTTCATTCATTATTATGGAGTAAATCATCATGCATATTATGACCATCACCAAAATTAAAACCTTTATAATATTAGTGGGGTCTTGAAATATATTTTAGAATTTCAAGTAAACTTTTATCATTATTATCTATGACATTTGGTTTACTAGGGATAGTAAATATACCTTGTCTTGAATGAAATATTTGCCTATTTTGCCTTTCTTTTTCACACAAAAACAAAAAAACAACACACACGTGCATGCACACAAACACACATGCTCACACATTTTGGGGTGGGGTAGAGGAAAATATGAAATTATTAATAAATAACTATCAACACTATGAAGAGTGTAAAATTACATATAAAAGAACTATGGGTATAAAACTATTGAGATGACAAAATAATAATGTTGGGGTGTGTGTTATATTGTTAACAAAAGCAACACATGTGAATTACTTAATACCTTTTTCTATTCATACCCTCGACTATTATGCTTCTATAAATGTAATGAATCCATCACATCTTATATTCAAAATTAGGTTTTAAAGGGGCTTAATGTTTCTAGAACACTGACCATTAATTACACCAAATGAGTGATTTATTTAATTTTTTATATACCTAGGGTTGATTAGACCATAAATTTCATCTTTTATAATGGATTGAGCCATAAATTAGGTTAATAGTGATCAATCTAGCATAAATCATGTCAGTAAGTAAGCCAATTGACTAATTTTCATAATTCCTAATAGAATCTGAGCATAATTTAGTCTAAAGTCACATCCTACTATCAAAATTAGGTTTAAGGATCTCAAATTAGCTTGAATTAAATTTTTTACTGAATCAATTGATTATTTGGTACATGAGTGATGGAACTTTTGGTGATTGGGCACCAAATAACATCCTAAACAATATCAA
>JARHVA010001783.1:82500-107500 GCA_037957365.1 Torreya grandis | reverse complement strand
CATTTACTATTTTTAATAAATCCCATATTTCTATAAATTCTCTATTTTATTGTGTTACTTCATTTCATATTTTTAATATTTTAATTCACTTAATTATATTCACCTAATTAAATTTATATATAACATTCTAGTGAAATCAATAGTTTTAGAACATTGTTTCCATGCTTTTTGATGATTTTTTCCTTAGGGTTTCAATAAATTTCTATAAATTCTTCACACTAAAAGAAGAAAATCTTTTACCTTGGACAAAACTTGTAAAAAAGTGATTAATATTATTCAACCCTGAATTTATTTTGACACTAATGAATTTCTTCATGTCACCTTAGATAAAAATATAACACTAAATCTCTTTCTTTTGACCTTGCATTAGAATTTATTGTCACCAATATATAAAATTATTTTTCTTTTCTTTTTTGTTTTCTTTTAATTGTTTGTATAAATAATTTTTTGATTGTTTTTAGACTAATTATTGACTATCATTATAGGATATACAATAACCATATACATAATTTATGGCATTAGGGGTTTACCCCAATAATCATATCAATGCTACAACATTAAACATAGAATCTAGTTTTCATGTACCTTATGATATATCATAAATTCTAGGTTCTTCTATTTATACAAATAGGAAATATATTTTATTTGTCTAATTTTTGGTAAACCTCCAAGGAGAATGACATCTATGGAGGTTTATCTCATCTTACCCTAAAAAATTTGGGTTAGTGTGCCCATGCATGATTTTACCTTTATAGTTAGTGATATAAAACATTGGGACAACACTAATAAATGAATGATAAGGTATTTGAGATCCTACAAATTATTTAAACCCTTTCCATGATCACCATCATACCTTTATTTTATCTTGTATTGTATTCATAGATACTAACATTTCTTGGTTCATATTTTATTAAATTTATATTTGATATGATACATGGTAGATTATCTGTTAATTGCAATCATTTTATAAAATTTAAATTTATTGTATATCTCATGTATTATAGAATTAAGTACACTAATTTCATACATTATCTAGATCAATTGTAATTTATCCATGTTATGCCTTTTTTAATCTTAACTAAAGCAAAAAAAATTCATGAGTTATATAAATTTATGAAATTCATTGTAAATTCTTCTCTTACTTTCCAAAATTCTAATCATCATATAGTCACATGGTTAAAATATAGTAATATTCCAAAAAATACATTGGATAAATAAAAATTGCATTGTTATTCATTAATTTATAACATCCAATCTAAATTTATTAATATACACTCTCTTGAGGATGACATTATGGCTCTACTATTAGGAAAAAACTAGTCAAAATAATGAAGAGAAATTTATGAAATAACTTCTTAAATATCCAAACATTTTTGATTCTATTTTATATGTTGATAAAGATGAAAAAATAAAGGATCCTAAGTTGGACCTTCCAATGTTTCCAATTATACTATTGCATCAAACATCACTTGGTATATAATAAATATCCATGTTTATGCCTACTAATAACACTTACAATCATCCAATTACCTCTATAAACTATGTTATTCAATGAATAATTCTTGCATTACAAGCAAAGATATCTCAAATTGAATAAATTATTTTCTTTCTAATCCATCTTTGGATTGGCGTTCCTTGTTAGATAACCCTTTGGCACTTATAATTACATATTATCCACTACCATTTGTCTTTGTGGCTCCTAAACTCCCACTCCATGAAGTAAAATGTGATGTTGAAATACATTTACATCACATACAAAAAGCTTATATAGATTATATATATGATGATAATTTTTTGAAAAATATATTTCTAAGAAGTCTTAAAGAGTGTGAAATTAAATGGTTCTATGATCTTGTTCTATAATAAATAAAGGCTCTTAGTTTAGCAAATCAATTTCTCAAACACTTTTCTATCAACAATGGGGAAAAGTTATCATATGTTTAATTTTGAAATATCAAATAAGGGTGTAATAAAAAATTTAGTGAGTATTTGCTAAGATAAAATACTATGATTGGAAATATGACCAATAAAATGGTTGATAATGAGATTTAAGATATATTTACTCAAATTTTTCTAGAACTAATTCAAAAGTCAATGTTGTTTTAAAAAATCATATCTTTCAATGAGTTATGCAACATAATCAAATAACATGAGGTTAAATATATCACTTTCCATAAGACAAGGTATACATTGAATTATTCTTCTTCTCCCTATGTCCAATTAAAAACAACCCAAATTACAATATAAAATCAAATGAAATAAAAAATGAAGATAAAATTATAGTTGATGCTATTGCACAATGATAACAAAAGATTCAATTACAAGCTCCTACAAGAAGGCAATTTTTAAGGTTACCATTGCCTCCTCATGTACTATTACAAAATATAATTTAGTGCAATATAATCACTCTTACTCTACCTACTGAGCTTGACATGTCTAGGACTTAATCTAATAAATTTAATGACAATACATATTGTAACTACCATATATGCATTTAGAAATATATAAATTGATATTTCAATCTTAAGCACAAGATTCAAAACATCATTAATGAAAACATTATATATATTGGTACACTTAATGAAGAGGCTAAGACACAAGAATATGACAATACAAAACTAAAAATGTAAAATTATATGTTTCCTAATAATGATGAAAAACAAAGACAATTATGAAGTACACCATGCATATAATTCTCATCCTCCTCTTTAAAATATAAACATCTACATCTACTTGATACCTTAATAACATATTTATTTCCTTGGATTTTTTATGAAATATCTAATGACTTCAATAATTAAAATGCTTTATATGTAAACATGCAAGTTCTTGTATCCATCAATGAAATATTTTTTATGTTCATCATGGTTGTTGGTTGAATATTTTGTCTATCAGCATACTGGTAAACAAAATAGGTCTGATCAGCCAAAGTAGGAAGATTAGTCATCCTAATGTGTAAGTTTATCACATCAGAAGGAGACTGCTCTCTCCTCTCATCAAGGGGAGGTTCCCTGTGGATATGCTATGTATATGTATAAACATAAAATAATACTCAAGGGTAGGACAAGTCATCCATCTCTCTTTCTTTAGAGATGATGTATACAAAAAAAAGGAAAAACTCAAGGGAATGACAGACAACACTCCTCTTCTTTCAGAAGAACTATTTAGCCAGCCACAAGAATACTCCTGGAAATAAAAGCAAAATGTAACTGAGAGTATGGTAACCAACAAATTGAGACAGAGCACAAAGTCTCTACCTAAAATTCTTAAGAGTAATATACAAAGGGAAATTAAAGCTCAAAGTCTTTTCAAAGTCCTTTACACAACAATGAAAATAAAACACACTGAAGGCAGCTATGGTGGCAAAAAGTCTCTCCACAATTGATTCTTTAGGACACCTTCCTGACTAATTTTACTAATCCTGCTTGTTCAATTAATGGAACAGAAAAGATATCACAGCACAAAATCTGAAAAAGTCCCTTGCTTTCTTATTCCATTAACAAAATAAGATCAACAGACTGAGCACAAAGTCTTAATGATGCCTCTCAATTTGGGTAGAGTTTCGTTTAGATTGTCAAAAAAGAGATCCTTATTACAATAGAAGAAAGTCCCTTATATAGCCACTTGAAGAAGGACTCAGGAACAATAATACATCATGATGCGTTGGGAATCGTTAGGAAGACAAGTTGGAACTTTGGGGAATTTTACCCATTTGATCTTCTCAATGTAGATAAACAAGCCACGCAATTGAAAGATTGCAACTTTCAATGTCCACCTAGCAGTCTGATCTTGTCTTCATCGTTCCTCCTTTTTTGGTTAATTGAACCGGGCCCTAGATTCATTCGTTGTTCTGTCTTTCCTCGCTTTCAACTAGTTTTGGTTCTTGAATTTTGGGAATGCATTCAGGTCTGTAAGTTCAAAGGATCAACAATTATTTTGTTGTCTTCAATTTGACGTTCATGCACCCATCACTATGTTTCCAATGGCTAGTTGGCTGTGTTGAATTTGACGTCTTCGGGTGCGTCACCTCTTGGTCTTCTTTTGGCTTTCTACTTCACGTGGGTAGCTAAGTTCTTTAAAGCTTCAAATTTTTGTTTTATATCTTCTTAAAGGAAGATGACCCTTCAGCTTCAGGAAAATGTCCTTTACTTTGGTGGTTGAGAGTCCCCTGCAAGGGCACCTGCCCTTGTTTGGGGTCCTTTAGCGGTCTTAACTTTTGCAGTTCCACGGACAATTTCCCCATGGTATTTCCCTAGGTTTTCTCCCGTGCTTTCTCACAAACATTTTCCCTAGTGAAAATTCCTGCGGATAAAAAGTTCAGGGAAAATTCCCGTAGATAAAAAGTCTACAAAAATTTGTTCTGCCAATTTGCTCCTTTGAAAATGTCTTTGAGTTTTTTGCTTGCAAGTTTCTCTGAATTCCTTCAGACAAAAATTTCAAAGGAATCACTTTTTTGCCTTAGTCCTTTTTCAATCTGCCTTAAACAAATTTGAAATAATTACCTTTCAGCTTCCTTGAAAAATGACCCTTTTGAAGGGTGCTTTTATTGATTAAGTGTCCTCTGTAAGGGCACTTGTCCTTCGAGAAGTCTCCTTTTGCATTGAACTGCCCCTTTGAACTTTGACATTGAACCAATCAGTTGAACCAAAAATGGTTCAAGCTAATGGTTCAATGAATCAAACAATCTGATGAACTAAACATTAAACCAAACATAATGAACTCGCCTTTGAACCAATAGGAACTTTTGACATTGAACCAATCGGTTGAACCAAGGCTTTGAACCAAGTTTTGGTTCAACGGTTTAAACAAATCTTTGAAAAATGTCTTTGAACCTACTGTTGAACCTGTAGATGTTGAATCAAAGGATGAACTGAAAGAATGAACAAACTGAGTGAACTATTTGGTTGAACCAAAAGACACTGAGTGAAATAAAGCATTGAACCACTTGGTTGAACTGAGCCATTGAACTGTTCCTTTGGTTAAACCCACCATTGAACCTTGAACCCATTGAACCTTTGAACTAAAGTGGTTTAATGGTTCAATGGTTCAATGGTTCAAGTCGCCTTGATTTGGCCAAGTGTCTTGAAGCTGATGAACCAATTGAAGTGGTTGAACTTTGAACCTTGATGAAGTGCTTAACTCTTGTTAAAGACATTGAACTTGTTGAACCTTGAACCCATTAAACCTTTGAACCAAAGTGGTTCAATGGTTCAACGGTTCAATGGTTCAAGTCTCTTTTTATACTCAGATGCTTGCCGATGAAGATTTTCAACTGAACCAAAGCTCTGAACCAATCCTAGAAAATGACCAAGTGTTAAAAATCAATTCTTTTGACTGAAACTACCTACAAAAGCCTTTGAACCTGTATAAATGAACCTGCCTATAGAGTCCATAGAATTCTCTTCCTGCTAAAGAGTCCGTAGATTTTTTGAGAAGCTTGGAAAATGAGGAATTTGAATGTCTAGGACAAATTTTGGAAATAGAAGAGACAATTATGGTCTATAAGACTAAAATAGTTCAAATGTTGTCCCAAAAATGACTATTATTTTTGGAGGACAATAGCTGGCTCTAGTTGGGGAACTTCTATCAATTACAAAATGAATTGAAAGGAGTAGAATCTAGAATCTTTAGTGTCTTCAAGTATGCCATTGGGTTACGGAGTCATGCTACCTAGAAATGAAAGGCATCAAAAATGGAAACAAACAAAACAAAATAGAATTAAAAACTGTACAAATATACATATATACATATGCAATGATCTGATACTTCAAGAATTGAAGTATTTTAGATGCTGCTTCTTGAGAGATAGTGAAAATAGTGTGCCATCTTGGTAAACCAGCAAGAAGACATTTTGTCCCCAGAATCGGTGACGGGTGAATGGAACTCTCCACCAAGAAATTGATTTTTTGTGTATTTTTCTTGGCCTTTTCTTCTTCTTGTTCCAAGGGAGGATGTGGTCTTCAAATTGGAAACCATCACTCTTTCTTTCTTGGTGACGTATTCCTTTTTTGGATTTTGATTTGTAGCAGCATGATCCACCATCATAACTTGTTGTTCTACTAGTTCAGTCCAGCACATGATTAGATTGTCCAAGTCAAACTCCTGACAAACTATTAGATTATCATCTCCTTTGATGTGAAGGAGTTTGACTTCTTCATCTTGATCAATCTTCAATTTAGGCAATAGAGATTCACATCCAACTGTGTTGTTGGTGTTGCTAACTTACAAATTGCATGAAGGAAGAATATCTCTTTGAGGAGATATCAATATAGTCCCAACTCTATCATTGGTAGAAGAATTGTTGTCATCATCAGAAGATGATCTCTTATTAGATTTATCTTTATTAGAGATGGAAGATCCTTCCTTGTTTATACTGTGCTCTACCAATTTTCCTGAAGTCTTTTTTGGATCAATTCTTGAATTGTCAGCTACAGGACTTTCATCTGTAGGAACATGAGCATCCTCTATGGTAAAGAAATAATTACCTCTACCTAAAGATTCAAAAAGGATTTGAGCTTTAGGAATTGACGTCTGGGTGACTACATACTTTGCTTCTCTTTCAGGAAGTAATCTCTTCATCACGCCTTGGACATGGATCCTTGGCTCAGATAGATCCATGTTTAGTTTCCCTCCCACGTCCTTGCAAAAATTTCATCCAAGCAAAATATCATAAGATGTTGGTACGTCAGCCACCAAGACAGTCATCTTAATCCTCTTATCTGGAAAGGTTGCAATTGCAAATTGGGCATCTTTGATTTTCCCCAGCAATGGCACTTGCTTGTTTTCCATGGAGAAACATCTTCCAAATGTCTTGGTCAGTGTGAGACCAATAGACTCAGCAACTTTAGCAAGCATGACATTATAAGATGTGCCTAAGCTTATAATATAGTTACTCAGCTTATGGCCATTGATTAATAGGGAAACATAGAAAGGTTCTATTTTTCTAGAAGCAGCTGGAGGAGTAATGACTAGATTATTTGGAATAGGCATGTTCTTTGGAGAATCAAGAATTACTTTTTTAACCTTTTGTCCTACAGGGATGGTTTGATTTTTAACATATTAAGCTAGCTTATTTAGTTGATACAGATTAGACTGTAAGTAAAAAATGTAGACATCTATATTTTTGTCTTTATGACATGATCAATTATGTCAAATGGCTGAATCGAGCTAGGTACAGAGAAAGGTACTTCAACTTTTCAAAATTTAGGAGGGATGGGAGCTGGGCTAGTTTGTGAATTAGAAGTAGAAGGGGAAGGCACAATAGATGTATTTACCTTTTGAGTAATGACTGGATATTTTTATTGAAAAGGCAGAGCTGTCCCATGCTTGACAATTGTGACTGCTGGCTGTGGTTGCTCTTCTATCTTCTCTTTATCAGCGTACTGGGCTGATTGGTTCTTAGATCTAGTAAACACTACATATGATTCATCTGAAGCTTCTCCTTTGCTTTTGGGTTCATCCTGGTAATTTAGGAAACCAATATGGGAGTCGCCAGCAGATTCTTCTTGACTATCTTCAATGATATCAACATCATTTTCCTGATTCAATTCAGGTTGGAAAGAAAATTTTGATTCTGCTTCAAGGTATCCCATTACTGAATTGATTGGAGGAGCTTCCAAGGCAAGTTTCCCTTATGGGGGAGGAAGGTGATTTTGTTGTCCTTGGTTTCTGGCAACATTGCCTTGATATGACTGATTTGGGAATGCCCTTCTGTATGTAGGAGCAAAAGACATTCCTTGAGCCATTTGCTTTTTGAGATCAAGCAACTCATTTGCTAATTTCTGCACCATTGGATCTGTGGTGTTTGTAGATGCAAGTTTAGAAGATGATGAAGCTCTGTTTCTATTTATATCTCTTCTTATTTTCCCTACTAAGATGAGATAATCTTCTATTTCATTGGCCAAAAGTTGAGCTGCAACGAGATCTATTTGACCAGCATGTCTCAAGACAAAACTGACTTCAGGTAGCTAAAAATTAATGAAAAAGCATTTGAGATTCTTAGCTATAGGTCTAGAAATTATAAGGATTCTATTTCTCAATTTGTGAAATTTAGCTATGAAGTCTCTCATAGGCTCATATGGCTCTTTTTTCATCTGTGTAAGTTGAGCTAGAAGTGCATGTGCATCTTCTATAGGTTTGAATCTGGCTTCAAACTTAGCTTTAAGAGTATTCCAATTAGTCACAGACTGAGCCTATAGATGGTAAAACCAATCTGTAGCAGCACCTTGTAGTGTTTCAACAAAAATCCTGACTGCTACATCTTCAAATTCTACTTTGATTACTCCACAAGCTATACTGAATGCTGCAATATGTTCATCAGGATGAACTTTCCCATCACCATAGAATTTAGGAAAATTCTTCTTAGAATACATGGAAGCTCATGTAGAGGAGGAGTAAGATTGAGAGGACCAAAAGCATTACCCCAGGGGCCTTGAACTGCCATTATAGGATTTTGAAAAGGAGGGATAACAAATCCCAAAGGGGTAATTATAGGCACAACTTTATCAACAATAAAAGTAGATACTTCGTCTGGTAATGGAGATCTAGCTTTAGTAGGAGGGAAGATCTTGGTTTGTTGGAGATGAAATGGTGAAGGAAATAGATCAAAATCACTTTGTTGTACCAACTCAAACATAGGGTCAATGATACCTTTAGCCCTTTGGCTTTGTGTATACCTTGAATCTGCCAGATTGTAAAACAAAAGTGGAAAAGAATTGACCTTGCTTCAGTTAAAGCTTGAGGCTTTAAACTATGCATTTTTTCTCAGTTAATGTGGAGGTGAATGGAATGGATAAGCTATAAATGGATAATGGGTATCCCCCAGCAGAGTCACCAAAAATTATTGGTTGAATATTTTGTCTATCAGCATACTGGTAAACAAAATAGGTCTGATCAGCCAAAGTAGGAAGATTAGTCATCCTAATGTGTAAGTTTATCACATCAGAAGGAGACTGCTCTCTCCTCTCATCAAGGGGAGGTTCCCTGTGGATATGCTATGTATATGTATAAACATAAAATAATACTCAAGGGTAGGACAAGTCATCCATCTCTCTTTCTTTAGAGATGATGTATACAAAAAAAAAGAAAAACTCAAGGGAATGACAGACATCACTCCTCTTCTTTCAGAAGAACTATTCATCTAGCCACAAGAATACTCCTAGAAATAAAAGTAGAATGTAATTGAGAGTATGATAACCAGCAAATTGAGACAGAGCACAAAGTCTCTACCTGAAATGCTTAAGAGTAATATACGAAGGGCAATGAAAGCTCAAAGTCTTTTCAAAGTCCTTTACACAATAATGAAAAGAAAACACACTAAAGGCATCTATGGGGGCACAAAGTCTCTCCACAATTGATTCTTCAAGACACCTTCCTGACTAATTTTACTAATCCTGCTTGTTAAATTAATGGAACAGAAAAGATACCACAATACAAAGTCTGAAAAAGTCCCTTGCTTTCTTATTCCATTAACAGAATATGATCAACAGACTGAGCACAAAGTCTCAATGATGCCTCTCAATTTGGGTAGAGTTTCGTTCAGATTGTCAAAAAAGAGATCCTTATTACAATAGAAGAAATTCCCTTATATAGCCACTTCAAGAAGAAATCAGGAACATTAATACATCATGATGCGTTGGGAATTGTTAGGAAGACAAGGTGGAACTTTGGGGAATTTTACCCATTTGATCTTCTCAATGTAGATAAACAAGCCACGCAATTGAAAGATTACAACTTTCAATGTCCACCTGGCGGTCTGATCTTATCTTCATTATTCCTCCTTTTCTGGTTAATTGAATCGGGCCCTAGATTCATTCGTTGTTCTGTCTTTCCTCACTTTCAACTGGTTTTGGTCTTAAATTTTGGGAATGCATTTAGGTCTATAAGTTCAAAGGATCAACAATTATTTTGTTGTCTTCAATTTGACGTTCACACGCCCGTCACTATGTTTCCAATGGCTAGTTGGCTGTGTTGAATTTGATGTCTTTGAGTGCATCACCTCTTGGTCTTCTTTCAGCTTTCTGCTTCACACGGGTAGCTAAGTTATTTGAAGCTTTGGATTTTTGTTTTATATCTTCTTGAAGGAAGATGACCCTTCAGCTTTAGGAAAATGTCCTTTAATATGGTGACCGAGAGTCCCCCGCAAGGGCACTTGCCCTTCTTCGGGGTCCTTCAGCGGTCTTAACTTTGGCAGTTCTACGGACAATTTCCTCGTGGTATTTCCCTAGGTTTTCTCTCGTGATTTCTCATGGACATTTTCCCTGGGGAAAATTCCCACGGATAAAATTTTTGGTAAAAATTCTCGTGGACAAAAAGTTTGTGGAAATTTGTTCTACCAATTTGCTCCTTTGAAAATGTCTTCAAGTTTTTTGCCTGCAAGTTTCTCTGAATTCCTTCAGAAAAAAAGTCTGAAGGAATCACTTTTTTTCCTTAGTCCTTTTTCAATCTACCTTAAACAAATCTGAAAGAATTACCTTCGACTTCCTTAAAAATGACCCTTTTGAAGGGTGCTTTTATTGATTAAGTGTCCTCTGCAAGGGCACTTGTCCTTCGAGAAGTCTCCTTTTACATCGAACTGCCCCTTTGAACTTTGACATTGAACCAATCAATTGAACCAAAAATGGTTCAAGCTGATGGTTCAATGAATGAAACAAGCCGATGAACTAAACATTGAACCAAACATAATGAACTTGCCTTTGAACCAATAGGAACTTTTGATGTTGAACCATGGCTTTGAACCAAGTTTTGGTTCAACGGTTCAAACAAAGCTTTGAAAAATATCTTTGAACCTACTGTTGAACCTGTAGACATTGAACCAAAGGATGAACTAAAAGAATGAACCAACTGAGTGAACTATTTGGTTGAACCAAAAGACACTGAGTGAAATAAAGCATTGAACTGCTTGGTTGAATTGAGCCATTGAACTATTCCTTTAGTTGAACTTGCCATTGAACCTTGAACTCATTGAACCTTTAAACCAAAGTGGTTCAATGGTTCAATGGTTCAAGCCGCCTTGATTTGGCCAAGTGTCTTGAAGCTGATGAACCAATTGAAGCAGTTGAACTTTGAACCTTGATGAAGCGCTTAACTCTTGCCAAAGACGTTGAACTTGTTGAACCTTGAACCCATTGAACCTTTGAACCAAAGTGGTTCAATGGTTCAACGGTTCAATGGTTCAAGTCTCTTTTTATACTCAGATGCTTGCCGATGAAGATTTTCAACTAAACCAAAGCTCTGAACCCATCCCAAAAAATGACCAAGTGTTGAAAATCAATTCTTTTGACTAAAACTACCTATAGAAGCCTTTGAACCTTTATAAATGAACCTGCCTATAGAGTTCATAGACTTCTCTTCCTATTGAAGAGTTTGTAGATTTTTTGAGAAGCTTGGAAAATGAGGAATTTGAATGTCTAGGACAAATTTTGGAAATGGAAGAGACAATTTCGGTCTGTAAGACCGAAATAGTTCAAATGTTGTCCCAAAAATGACTGCTATTTTTGGAGGACAACAATGGTCACCTTCATCTTTTATATCTATTAGTTTAAACACATCACGTGAAACCTTTAAAATTACAAATACTCTACTAGTCTTTACCAACATAATCTCTAACAATATGTGACATGTTTCTTTTTCCACAATGTATCTTTCAAAAATTATTTTAGTTATAAGTCTTTAATATGTTATTATTGCTAAATCATATGGGTTTTCAACATTTTCAAACTGAATCAACATTTGATGCTAAGTTTTAGAGCTGTTATGTACTTTTGATACATACTTTATAATTCAATTTACTAAAACAAGTTTGGAAGGAATGGTTCACCAATATACATTTTATCTACATAACTATATTATGTAGTGATTAAATCATTTCTTGCAGGATTAAATTTTTTATCACCTATCTTTGAGTCTTGATGAATTTTTGATCCCTCAAGATTAATTGACCATGGTGCATTATACCTATAAGTAATAACAATTTAATTATTATTTATTAATATAGTGAGATACCCATGTTCAACCAATAGCCATCATACATATTTAGAAAATATATTAGAGTCATTACTATGAAAATTTGGCTCGATAACATGTCAATATTTATCTATAGGTAACTTATAAAGAGAGGTGAAGGTTATATTACGGTAATAAATTATTACTAGCTAGAGTGAGAAACGAAAAATTAAAATAGACAATTTTTTAACAATATTCATTCATCCAAGAACAAATCAACTACCTCTAGTATCATGCAAATGGTTTCCAATCCATTGGTGACAATATAATTTGATAAGAGAACAATTTTGGGAATGAAGGTGGATGGTATTTTTAATACCCATATTATAAAAAAATTAGGTTCCTTGGTGTTTTTTTAAAAATCTCTATTATGAATTTATCTTCAATGAAATTCCTAATTATTCTCATTACTCAGAGTTCAAGGTTGAGGAATGGGCTTTGTTTAGGATAGATCAGGTTGACATCATGCACATCATCCTATGAGAGTCTGTATCCAAAATCCATGTCAACATGAGACAATACAATCTACAGTGAAGCAAGTTATATATATTAGAACTTTACATGCTCTTAGAGAGGTTACTAACACAATTGTTCTACATATCAGTTACATTTCATAGACTAATGTTGGAGGGGTTATACACGGGGATGTTGTAACTAGTGTTGGTAACCAAAAAGAACACTAAAAATACTATGGTGTGGTATGCACTATACCTTTATATAAGGACAAGGATGCAATGACATCCATTTATGGTGGTTCTTATAGTGTACTACATGATATAGTTTTGACTGAGGATAACTTAACACATAAATTTGGTTTAGACATCTTGACTTTAGCTTTTTAGGTATCTTATATTTGGCATGTTGAAAAAAAATAATGAAAATTAAAAATATTTGACATGTTAAATTTCATATATATCCTTATTTTAAAAGGCAATTTTTAATTTACATATAAAGTTCAATAATATATACATAAATTTTTATGCTTCAATGAGAGATGATCACATACTTTTCATAACCATATTGTGGACCATCTATGAGTGCATATATTATTTTTAACCAAATGATGTAAACATAGATGAACGCAATTATATATATATATATATATATATATATATACATACATACATATATAAATATATATATATATATATATATATGTATATATATATATACATATATATATGTATATCTATATATGTATATATGTATATATATATATATATGTATATATATATGTATATGTATATGTATATATATATATATATATATATATATGTATATGTATATGTATATATATGTATATATATGTATATATATATATATATATATATATATATATATATATATATATATATATATATATATATATATATATAGCTAAACTAAAAATCATTTTTTAAAAGTTGATACCTATAGTGGAAAATCTGTGGGTGTTACCTCATTTTGGTGAAGAGCCAAAGGCTCTAAAATGTGCACAAGCACAAATAAGTTTAGTTGATCAATATAGCATATTATATAACATACATTTTTACTTATAAAATTGATTTATCATCAAATGATTAATATTATAAATCACACATGGTCCACATTATTATTCCAAAATCAACCATGATGAAAGCCCTGTCTAATGAAATAGATTTTACACATGGTCTACATTGCTTAGCTCTATGGAAAACAAGGCCTTAATTTATAGAGATGTCTAGGGTAGAACCTATTCTGATACCACTGATGGGAATTACCCCATTAACGGTCAATGTGTAGAGCATACTATATTTCAGTCAATCTCAATAACATATTTCAATTACAAGAGTTACACACATATATAGAACACACTATAATTTATCTTCAAACTACCCTCACTAAACTAGGATGGTTGTTCTAACAACCAAGATTCTCTCTTATCAATATCCCTAAAACCTCTCACACTAATTCATATGTGAATTGAATAATAACTCACTTTATAAAAAGTATTATTGCTGACACTCAATACAATATTTTATGCTATATAATATATATTAATATTAATGAGTTTGTCAACTCACAAAATATTAATAATATATTATTCACATAATATTATATTCATGATAGGACTAATTCCTAAAAAAATCCTCCATCTATATAGGTGAGAGAAAACAAACATCGTTGCTAGGAATTTGTCTATTCAAAAACTCATTAAGGAATGATAACTTGTAAAGTGGGATCTTAAATTCAAATTTTATTTAGTAATTTTCTTAGCACATGTAAGAATATAACTGAAGTGAATGCATTAGATATGCATATGTATTTGGTGACATTTGATAATCTTGTTAAAATGATTAGCAGGGGTCACATGGTACAAGATAAAATAATTTTTAATTTTAGATATTATGTTTCAATTATTTAGTTAATTTTTTAAAATGTTAAAAAATATGTGTTTAGGGTTCAACCCCTTCTATTATCATGATCTAAACTTATATTTTTATGCAGTCAAGAGATAAATTCATGTCCTCCAATTAAAATTTCCACTTTCAAGACCTCCCATTGTAAATATATCAAATAAAATACATCAATATACAAAATATTAATTTGTTCCTGATACCATGACCTTGAAAGCTATCTCAATACACATTTTTGGGACTATTTCATCACTAAATAATGCTATAAATAAATATTATCAGTGATCAAGTTACATTTTAAGATATCCACCTCAGTGATTTGTGGATAAATATTTACATTTAGACCATGTCAATGGTATAAAATAATCCCTAGGACCATGTTATTGGTCTTCAAGTACACTCAGTTATGACACATGAACCAATTTCAGCCTCAAGAGAATATACAATTCTATACTAATGGTACCAACCTTCTGCTACTATTTTACTAAACTTATCTTATCTTAAATAATATTAAATTTTGTGCTAAAAGTGGTAACAACATGAAGGTGGAAACTTAGTTGGTACAACTAACATAAGAGAATATTTTAATAAGTAATAAAATTTAAATTTATGTGTACTATCTAAAAAATCAATAAAATTTGATAAAATTAAACACATTTAAATTTGAGAACTAAAGATACATTGGCATTTAAATCAAAATAAAAAATAGAATATTCTCTAATATTTTTAGTATAAATAATTTCTTCTTGGTCAAACTCACGAACCTACCATAGATTCTTATCTAATGGCTTCCCCTAATATTTGAGCAATTGTAAATATGTTGTAATAACCTAATATAAATAGTGTAGTATTCTCCTATGTATTTAATAGTCTTAAACAAACCATACATTTGAATTTTGGATAGGATGTTCTAGAAGCTAGGTTACATTAACCACCATAGATCTGGTAGGATAGTCAATGTTTTCCCCATCTATGATTGGGGAAGTCAATTAATTTTTTCCCTCTACACACTGACATAATTAATAAGATGTTCTTTTTAGTTATTCTCATTCATAATAACTATAAAAACAAGTAATATATCATGAAATAAAATAGTTTTTAACAATTATGTCCATATGTAATGATAGTTTAGTACATAATGATTGATCCTATACTTTGTTAAAAATTCATCTCATACATAGTTGCATTAGATTATATACTTGGTCAAAGTCATGTGATGATTTCATATATTCAACTTGTAACACTATTGGAACTTGATATGTGTTGATTAGACTTAGAGGTATATAGCTCCATTCATTCACCCACTCTTGTGACTCACACTAGTTGTAAACAATGTTCATGCATGTACAAAAACCATTTCATGTTCTTTGTATAAACCATCCAAGATTATGCATTAGATCTCTAAAATGAGTGGATCTCACTTGATCATATGATTTAAATAAGGGTTTGGTCATCTCAAAGTATCTTTGAAAAATAGAACTCTAAGGATATTTATGAAAGGACTTAGACTAAAAATGTGTTTCAATCATATCTAATAATTATTTCATATTCATTTCATGGTTATAAGAGTCAAATCTTATTTTCACTACATTGCTTATATTGTGTGAAACTCTTCTATTGTATTTCCATAATTTTATAATTAAATCATTGAGAACATCAACTATAGCCTTATATTTCTATGGGAGTCTACTAGAGAATGACCAAAAGTCATTTTCATTGGATCATCAAGTCTTCTAAGTATCTCGATTGATTTCATTAGTGTTTTTATCTTTATGTTGAATACTCTTCTTTTTTGTATAATAAAGAGTTTTATCCCCAATTTAGCACTTACTATACAAGTTTTAAGTACTTTTATATTAGTGTTACTATATTTGGTTTGTTTGTTCATACCTAGAATATGGTATGTATTTTATATATTTAAAATAATTGTTTTATTTTTTACCATCAATGTTAGATGTTATTATTCCTAGGGTGTTCATTTTAGGTCCCATCTTAATAAATTTAATTATTGAAACAAATAATTAACATCTTTGAGTGTTATCTAAATTTCCTTAGTAATTATCCATAATTGTTTCATATTTTATTCTTAGATGGTAGTCAAACATTGTTTCAGGCATTGGTTTTTATTTTTTTATCATCTTTAATTAATTACAGTAGTATTCTTCACTAAATTCTAAGAGGTTTTAGTAATGATGATACTTTGTATTTCATGTTTTGATATTTTTATTTGTATTACTAGTTTGTTCATTTTATATTTGTGTATAGTTTAATTAATTATTAATTTCACTTTTAAAAGTATCCATTGATCTTTTATCAATTGATATTTTGACCATTATCTATTTCCATGTGATTCTATTCATTGTTATGGGGTAAATCATCATCCATATTATGACCATTGCCAAAATTAAAACCTTTATAATTTTAGTGGGCTCTTGAAATATAATTTAGAATTTTAGGTAATCATTCATCATAATTATTTATTTCATCATTATCTATCACTTTTGGCACATTATGGATAGTATATGTACCTTGTCTTCAGTGGAAAATGTGCATATTTTCCCTTTGATTTTCTCTTAACACTTTTAATTACTCTATCATTTTTCACCTTAAATGTTTCCTAGGTTTATAATGAAATCCTTTGCCAATTATTATAAAAATTTAACCCATATACACACACATTTTGGGGTGGGGTGGAGGAAGCTATGAAATTATTAATAAATAATTATTAACACTATGTAGAGTGTAAAATGAAAATGAAAAGAATTATGGGTATAAAAATATTGACATGACAAAATAATAATGTTGGGGTGTGTGTTATATTATTAAGAAAAACAACACATGTGTATTACTTAATAAATTTTGCTAATCATACCCTCTACTATTATGCTTCTATGGGTGTAATGAATCCATCACATCTTACATTCAAAGTTAAGTTTCAAAGGGGCTTAATGTTTCTAGAATAATAATCATTAATTATACCAAATGGCTGATTTATTTTATTATTTTTATAATTAGGGTTGATTAATCCGCTAATTACATTAGTTATAATATATTAATCCATAAATTAGGTTAATTGAGATCAATTTAGCATAAATCATGTCACTAAGTTAGCCAATTGACTAATTGACATAATTCTTAATATAATCTAAGCATAATTTAGCCTAAATTCACATCCTAATATCCCAATTAGGTATAAGGGGCTCAAATTGGCCCTAATTACATTTGTGATTGAATCAATCAATTATTTAGTATATGAGGGATGGAAATTATGGTGATTGATCCCTGAATAACATCCTATACAATATTAATTGGGTTTTAAAGTTTCTCAATTACACCCAAATCACATTATTGATTGCTCTAATTAATTAAGTAGTTTAAACTATAATATATTTATGTCTAATTGTGCCAATAATCACATCATATAGTCACAATTTGGTTGAATGCACTCAAATTAGCCCTAATTAGCTTTATGATCAAACTAATCAATTATTTTGTTCATTATTTGATAAAATTAGGGTCTCTTGAGGTGAAAATCACATATTAGATAGTAAAAATTAGGTTCATTGGGTTATCTTAAATTACATTGCTAAGTATAGTAATTGACATATTAGTTCAAATTGTGATGGAATTTGAGCCAATTTATATCAAAATCACATGCTATTACCATAGTTTTGTTTAAGGAGATAAAATTATCCCTAATTACATCTTTGAGTGAATTAATTAATTATTTAGTTCATTCTATGATGTAATTTTGATTGACTAATCGATGAATCATTTCCTACACAGTAATAATTAGGTTTAAAAGATGCTTAATTTAGCCCAAATCACATCATTAATTGGAGTAGTTGAATAATTATCTCAATATATGATAAAATTAGGGCTAATTGAGTTGACAAATACATACTATAGTTTCAATTGGGTTGAAAGGGATGCATTTCAGCCTAATTACCCCTATTATTCAATTAAATGACTGTTTGGTCCATTTTATGATGAAATTGGGGTTAATTAGGCTTGGAATAACATCGTATATAATTAAAATTAGTTTCACATGGATTAGTTTAACCAAAATCATGTCACTAATTTTAGAAATTGACTAATGGGCTCAATCCATGATCAAATCATAAATATATAGTATCAAAGGACATCCTACAATCATAGTTATATCCAAGAGGTTCATATTGGCACCAACTACCTCCATGATTGAGCTAATCGACCTTTTTTTCATTTTATGATGACATTAGAATTGATTGAGTCCTAAATGACATCCTATTCATTTAAAATTAGGTTATTGATGTTTAATTTGTCCCAAAATGCATCACTGATTACACCAACTAACTAATTGGTTTAATTCATATTATAATGATAGTTAATTTTGTCCCAAGTAATATCATATTATCTCAATTACATTCAAAAGGCTCAAATTGGCTCCATTTTTATATCATTATGTTGAGCTACAACTCATATTTAACAACTATGACTTGAACATATGACTTTTATTTTCTACTAGAGTGCTCTACCAATTGAGCTACTGGCTCCTCTATAGCCATCCCATCATTTTTAAAGATGTGGATTATTTCCAACACCCCTTTAAGCCACACCACAGGTGCTTGGGGATCCTAGCTTGGATTTGATACCACATTTTGAGCTATAACTCATATGGACCAATTATGACTCAAACCTAGGAGCTTCTATTTTCTATTGGAGTGCTTTATTACCTAAGCTACTAACCCCTTTATGGATAGCCCATTGTTGTTTTGGGTGTGACATATTTCTAACATATTAAAAAAAATGATTCTTTAGTTCATTCTATCATGAAATTAGGTCTGATTAATCTCTAAATCACATTATATAGAATTAGAACTAATTGTGAAATGGGTTAAATTTGGCCCAAATTATGACCCTAATTTCACCAATTAACTAATTATCTTGATTTGTTATAAAATTAGGGATAATTAAGCCCCCAATCAATTTTTATAGTTACAATAGGTTGAAGGGGTTAAAATTTAAACCAGTTTCCTCCATGATATACCAAATTTAAAATGTAATTCATTTGGTGATGATATTAGGTCAATGAGCCCAAAGTCACATTCTATTTAGTCAAAATTAAGTTCATAGAGCTAAATTCCCCAAGAATAGCATCATTTTTTGTGTAAATAATTAACTCATTTGGATAAACATGTAATGAAATTTGATTTAATTAGACCAAAATCACATCCTATAATCCAAGTTAGGTTAAATGGGCTCAAATATTACCTTGTTTCTTCTATTATTGAGACAATAGACTCTTTGGTAGTTTTTTTGATTAAATTAGGGTTGGTCTGACCTTAAATAACTTCATATACTATTGATTTGGGTTCATTAGATCAATTTAGTCTAGATTATATCATTACTTGCACCAATTGACTAATTGGCTCATTTTGTGATGAAAATGGGCTAAATTAATACTAAGTCACATCATATAGTTCTGAGCTACTATTGTTTACACCATAAATTTCTTAGGCTATAGAGACTCATGAGATAGATATATATGTTAAGGGTCTCTAAGGCTTATTATACCTTACTCCATTATTATAGATTAGAAAATAAATGAGTATTTGATAATAATAATAATAATAATAATAATAATAATAATAATAATAATAATAATAATAATAATAATAATAATAATAATAAAAAAAATAAAAGACCAACTGAGTGCCACACCTATCTAATATAGTGGTTACTGGTTATTTTATAGACATGGGCCTCTTGCTTCTTTAGTCCATGGTGATTGTCAGACCAAATGAAAACTAGCCTTCAATCATTATAGGTTGCAAGGGAAGAGAACCATAATATTTTAACATCCCAACAAAGTGCTAACATTTTTTGAATTTTCTAACCCTTTGGCCAACATCCTTGAATAGTGAAGGCCACCAATAACTAACTCTAAAATTTTTATGAGTTGTGACCTTAGGTGAAAAGTGACCACCACATACTCCACTATGAAATTCCTCAATCAAGTCAATAGTTTCTTCTTCTACCATGCATTTTATGAGAACCCCATATGGATTATTCCATGATAGTCGACTTTCATTCAAAAGATACTTTTGGGAAATAAATTTGAGAGGTATATTTTTCTTCTTATCCAAATTAGGGGGATAATTCAGATTTTACAAGTAGTAAACAACATCCTTATACATGTTAGGACTTGTTCCAAAGACTTAACTTAGTTTAGGATTTTGGTAAGTTAATTAAATAAATGTAAATGAGGCATGATTCTTTATATAAATACACCCCTGTAAATAAATTAGGTTAGATTTATATTTGAGTTAATAATAAAACTACCTTATGGGTTGCATTCTCGTAAATAGTTGCTTGTAGAAGTTAGTTGGTTTTTATCAACGATGAAGTGAAAAATATATAGTCATGTATAGCTTTGTAAAAAGGGTTAATGGAATATTTTCACCCTTTCTATGTACTTTTTTTTTGAAATTAATAAAATACTTGTGTACTTGCACTTAGTGGGAACAAGATTCAACCTTATTATTTTATGTTCTATCAGTTGTTTTAGAGCGCGGTAATTGAAAACATGGTGAATTTGGGTGAAAGCAAAGGTGAAATATTTATTCATGTGGAAATAAAGAAGCCTCATGTGAAGTCAAATTTGTAAAAATACATGAGTGTTATAAGGTATGCTCTTTGGTAACTTTGGTCTAAGGTTAAAATTTTGAAAAATTATCAAAATATTTAATTTTTCAAATATTTTACATTGCATCTATGTGTAAATAAGCTTGTATTGTAAAACCATATGCCTAGAATAACTCTTATTTCATATTGTATAACTTAGATCCTTCATTTTCAACACTGTAAAATGGTTTTAAAGGCTATATTTTTATCAAATGTGATTTAAAAACCACAAATTCTGCCCAAACAACCATTTGTATAGATTTTTTCAATCTAGAAAATTTTATGATTATGTATTACAACTTCCATTTTTATTAAAATCAATCTACTCAATTTTTGATGTATTTAAGTTTTTAAATAAAACAAAACTAGCATACAAATGCCTCTAGATGTTATCCAAGATTGATTTTTTGAGTTGTACGACCCATATTTGCATTGGTATGGCCTTCACAATACCCCAACTCATCAAAAACTATATTGACTTCATTAAAATCCTCTCTGGTAGTTTCAAAAAGAGATCAATCTTGAATGGTATAGCTGTGTATGGAATTGTACAACCAAGACTAGTGGAAGAATAGTTTAATATTTTCCTAGATAGCCATGGTATCTAGTATGGCATTGAAAGTCTTAGGAAAATAAAAAAATTCAATTTTTAAAGTTTCCAATAACATTTTCAAAATTCTAGGGTTTGATGGGGTCCCACAAGACTATGCAAACATATTTTATTTACATTGAAATATTTTCATGGATATATCAGATTTTACATGCCCAAGTAAACTTTTTTTATCCTTGTTGGCCCCAAATTTTGGCTCAGTGTTTTGACATTTTAGCATAGAATCAACATGGCATAGAATCACCATGGCATAGAACCTATAATTTATAATATCACTAAAGTGTGGAAGCACCAACATGAGAGGATCCAATCAAAGGATATTTAGTCACAAGAAACCTGAGAGCATAAGACTCAGAATGATAGAAGATGACTTGAGGAGTTAATGGGAACCAGGAGTAATTAAGGAATAATTCCTAAGGTCCATCCAAATATTATACATCAAAAGTTTTACAATGACCCGTAAGGAGAGAAAAACATGGTAGTAAGGATCTAACATAGGGAAATTATATAGAGGGTGCAAAGGCCTAGGTTTTTTGGAGAAGTTAGTTGATAGAATGCCATGAATCTCAGTTTGTTGAGAGTTTGTTGGTCATTTACTTCGATCATTAATATTTTAAATAGTTATTTAGGAATAAAAAAGTATAAATGCCCCTATTATAAAGCATTGGGATGATGGTTTTTTTCTCGAAAAGTAATTTCTCATGATTAATATATGAGTTGCAAACTTATAACCATTCTTGTGTTCATGTTTAGTTAAATGGATGAGTTGTGTATCTATGTTAGGTTGAGTGGAGAAATTTCTTGGTTTGGACATAATATGAAATCTACTCAATTCTTTTATTATAATAACTAACTCTAAACTGAAATTGCATTAGTATGCATACTCATGGTAATAAGATTAGTAATCATATAATCAAAGTAGTTTATATACGCTTTTACATAGTATCTATTTAGTTACATAATAAAATGAAGAATATGACTAAGTTAATATTACTATGCAACAAAAGTTGTGGGAACCATTATCTAGTTGCATGCTTTGAATTAGTGTGTAAGACCATAGTCTTGCATGAAAGGGCCAATGCAATACCTCATTGGGAGACTTTAGTGCCAAATCTATATTAAAAATAGAAACCCAACATTTTGGTTCCTTTACTAAGACCTATAGTACTTTCTACATAGTCATGGAAATGATTGAGTGTATCTCTCTTGAAAATATAGAATAGTGGATTACCAAAGTTAAAGATAATTTTGTGGTTCCCTACCTTGAACTAGGAGTTTATGCATGGTAATGGGTAGAGAATAATCTCTATAGTGCTTTGTATGAATCTTTCTTTGTTAAGATTTTAGTTCATTTACACACTTGGATATCTACGTATGCTCAAGGATGATCACAAAATCTTAGGAGAAGATGGTCTTAGATAATAGAACAATAAAGAGCTTTAGAATGAATTGGAACACCATAGATGATAACTATGAACATTTGGTAGAGAGAAGTTTTGAATAGCTACATTTTGGAGTGTGTTGTAACTACCTATTCATGTCCTAAATAATCCAAGTTACAAGTCTTCCAAGAACCATCTGGTTGTTACATTAGACATTTTGATTTATAAATCAAAAAGTTATTTATTGATTTTGGACTTGATACTATGCTAATGGAGACCTAAATCCTTCTTCTCATGAGTTGCATATTTAGATGGGGAGTAGAGAAGAGTGGGTAGAATATTGTGGGTCCAAAATGGTAACCTGTCAGTGGGCATTATGTAAATTAAAATACGATGAAGCTCAATAGAGGATTATAGGAGTCAACAGTGTGGGAAAATACTGGGAGAACTCAAGAAGTGATGTTAAGATCTATAGGGAAGCATAAACACACAAAGAGGGCCCCATCATTTTTGAACTATTCACATGCCATTGATATCATATAAAGGAGAAAATATTTGGATGATAGTAACTAAAGAACCAAATGTAAACCAACCCGAGTCCCCAACCATAGTGTGTGCTCGTGATTTTGAATCAAATGAATTACATATACATAATTGGGATATAGATAGTGTGGAAATAGATACTAAACCTATAAGAGGTATTGGAGATGAGCCATTTGACACACATACATAGATAACACTTTCTTTCCCTCTTCAAGGGAGTTTCAAGGTACAATTATGTATGTTTGAAGGACCTAATGGAGGTATTAGACTTTCCCTTCAAGGGATAGGATCTAGAGGTTTTCAATAACCACCAGTTAAAGCCCCTTAGCTAATAATGGTATATTAAAAAATGACACTTCACTTAATTGAATAATAAATCATGGAGAATGCAACAGAGTATGTCCATATGTGTGAACTCATTAGGAGGGCATGAAGCATCACTTCTTCTGAAAGAAAATCCACCCAATTTATAAATACACTATTGGAGTGAGAACATAAATCCTATTAGAAGTTTGAACCTCAATAAGTAGTTGTTGACTATGACAAAATTAAAATGGCATACTTTCAAGAATTTGACATCCCTAAATTTGAACCACAAAGAATAGCCATGTTAAAGGATATAAAGCAGTAACTTACTGAAAGTGTGTGAGAGTATGATGCAAGGTTTAAAACATTGTTATCCAAATTATAATTTGAGACCAGTGCTACTTAGCATGCATAGTGGTTTGTGGGGGGATTTTTACTTCCTTTTTGATAAACATTATCTTAGAAGACCTTCAGTAGCCCACATAAGGCTTTGGAATCCACCCTTTGCACTAAAGTAGTTGGTATTATTGATATTGGGATCAGTCCTTTCATGGAAGCCCATATAGCTTCAATGGCATCATAGATTGAGAAATAAACTACAAATAATGCACATGATACTTGTAGTGGTATTTGGTACACTGATTGTAAGTCTGAAGGGCATGTTCAAAGAAACTACCCATGCAATAACATCCATGTTTTACTAAAGTAGTCATGTGAAATTCATAATGAAGAGCATGATGTACGCTCTTATCCCCTTTTGTAGTGAGCTACATAATCAAAGGTGTCTAACTATTGTAATATATGAGATGCCTACACTCATGATACTAATGACTATTAACTAATTAGTGACATCCATAAAGCATGAGTGTGTGTTAAGTGTCAAACCTCTATATCCATCAATCAGGTTAATGGTGGCTATCATGGTAGAATTAGAGGATGAGGATGAGGAATTTGTCGTTTCCCACATAGGACAGGATACAAATGTTGATCCCCATACCACTACCAAACATATTATCTGAACTACCCTACATGTGATTTCTATAAAAAGTACCACTGACTGGAAGAGTGTCTTGATATGTACATAGATATTACAAAGGAGAGAAATGAAAAGGGTT
>JARHVA010001783.1:0-77500 GCA_037957365.1 Torreya grandis | reverse complement strand
TAGTATGCTACATGCTAGAGTAATCACCCCCATTCATGAATCTAAATGGGTCAATCCCATGGTGATAAGTATTAATATAGATGAATGTATCTATATTTATATGGATTATTGGTCACTGAATGCATTTTATGTCACTGATACCTTTCTAATGCCTTTCATAGAGGAAATATTTGAATATTTTGCTAGATGTCAGATATATACCTTCACAAATGGATTCTCAAGATACCATCAGGTCCAAATATCTAAATAAGAATAGCCAAAGACTAAATTTTCCATTAAATGGGGATCTTTCACATATACTATCATGCCCTTTAGGTTAAAGAACATAACAACTATGTTTTATGGATAGTTGTTGAAGCCTTTAAATATTTCATCCATAAGTTTCTTCAAGTCTAATTGGATGATTAGATAGTATAAGTCATGGTCAAGGACCATTGTTCTAACCTAAGACTTATGCTTGACTGCTACCAAGTCTTACAAATATCATTGAACTTAAAGAAATGCCTCTTTTCTACACCCTTCAGTGTGATCTTAGGAAATTATTTGTAAGGATGTACTTTTATTATACCTAGTAAAGGTGTCTATTATTCTTTACCTCCTAACACTCAAGACTTAGTATAAGGTCCACACCTTTCTAGTCCATACTAGCTACTATAGGAAATTAATCCATAGATATGTAAAGATTATCATGTCCCTGAAAGAACCTTTAAAGCATAATGAACACTTCATATGGAGTTACTCTTATAAAGAATATTTTAAGACACTAAAGGAAAAAATAGTAATAGATCTTATCCTCTAGTTTCTATGTCCATGTTGATGCATCTAGAATAGCAATTGGTACAATCCTTGCACAACTAGGTCAAGGTTAACTAGATCATCCAATCTACTTTTCCATTAGAAAAATCACTCTAGCTGAGAGGAATTACACCACTACAAAGCATGCAACATTGTTGATGGTATATTATCTATAGAAGTTTTGATAGTACTTATTAGCCACTCCTTTTATTTTCTATACATATCATGAGGCATTAAAATAACTCATCAACAAACCTATGTTACATGGATGGATCTATTGATGAATAGTATTATTCCAAGACTTTAATTTTTTTGTCATGGTCAAAACTCAAAAAGTAAATTATGGACTTGACCACCTATCCCAAATTGATTCTAGAGAACCATTACATGCTATTGAATATGACTTACTTGATGTTCAAATCTTCTATGTTAATCATGTACCTAAAGAGCTAGAGGACATTTTCACCTTTCTGATCACTAGCTCAACACCTGATTGTCTCATTCCTCAGAACAAGAAATAACTCATGGTCTATACCATACATTTTTAACTCATAGGAGGGGATATTTATAAGCTTGGCTAAGATGAGGTTCTTTGGCATTGTGTTATGAAAAATGATCATTCTAAGGTACTTCAAGAAGTTCATGAAGGTATGATTATAGGACACTATGCTAGAGAGGTTACTGTGCACAAAGTTATATTGCCTATATTATGGTGCCCTTATATTTTTCAAGATGCTACAACATAGGTTAGATAGGGTGACATATGTCAGTGTGTAGGGAAACCAAACCAATGAGGTTTCATGCCTCTATGACCAATTCCCTCTCAAGAACCATTTTAGAAATGGGCCATTGATGGATAATGAATAGGTTCTTGATATATCATCTCAATAACTAACTATCTCACATGGTGGGCTAAAGTTGTGCCTATAAAATATTGTACTATTACCACTACTATGCACTTCATTTGGGAGCATATCATAATTTGGTTTGGATGCCCACTAGGTTTCACTAGTGATCGAGTTACCCATTTCCTAAACAAAACAATTTATATATTATTGAATGAGTTCATGATTGCACACCATAAAACAACCATACCACCCTCAAGCCAATGGAACTTCCAAGGCCTTCAATAAGATCCTAAGCACCACTCTAACAAATATTTATAATATTCTCCATAATGGCTGGGATGATAGGGTATCTATGATCATGTGGGCTTATTTAATAACTTACAAGCACCTAAATAAAATTACCCCATTCAATTACTAAATGGTAAAGAGGTAGTCCTTTTAGTTAAATTTTTGGTGCCATCTCTTCATATTGCATACATAGGACAAATGGATGATGAATTGTCCTTGAAATCATGCCTATATACTTTGTTACAACTTTATGAAACCTATTGCATCACTCATTAGAGTTAAGAAGTGGAAAAGCAGAAATAGAAAACATGGCATGACTACCACACAAAGCACAAAACATTTTCCTCAGGAATGATGGTACTGCTAGATGACTCCAAGTTTGTAAACCATTCTAAAAAATTGTATATTTACTGGGATGGTTCATTTATTATTTATATTTTTTGGCCTATCGCAACATGTCATTTACAAAGGTTGGATGGCTAGTTCCTTCTTGGATATTTAAATAGAAGTTATCTCTGGCCATATTTCATTTCTAAGTAATTTAATTATTTTAAAAAAATAAGGCTTATCTCATTAGTTTAATATTTCTTATTTATCAATAAATGATTTGCCTTTATGGCATGCAACATTTCTTTCATTTATTTGTCTTTAATTTTGTAATTGTATTTTTGTGGAGGACCACAACTAATTTTTAGTGTGGGGGTAAGATATATGGTCATTATTAAAATTTAAGTGCATGAGTTACCTAGAAACTCAAGCTACATAGGAACGCAAGGTACTTAGGGTGCACAAGAGATTAAAAGGTGCACAAATTATTTAAAGTATGCAAGGGTAGAGTGTTCCTACCATAAGTTTCAAATTTTGAAATACACAATAGTTGTTTTCCACTCCAAGAAAACCACCAGACATAGTTGTCTTCCACTTCAAATGAAGGCATGAGATGAGACATGCCATGAATATGAAAAAAAAATGATGAGAATTATGCCAATGTTATGACATGACAATACTGTTAAATGCAATGATTTCCAGATGTAATGTTCAGAGAGATTTGGATGTTAAAAACCACATTAATGACAAGAATTAATGGGTGAAGGGAAAGGGATGATAATTATATTTAACCCCCCTTGAGTTTATAAATAAACAAGATAACTTATTATTATTATTATTATTTACCTTTGCATTTATTTGATATTAACAGAGTTGAAGAACCAAAAATGAAGAGAATGCCAGAGCCAAGAGTGAAGAGAGAATGATCGAATCTAGATCTAGAATATGAAAAATCACAAGTTAAGATAGGTATTGAGGTGAGCATAAATCCATGCTAACAAAACATAAGGGAACTCTAAAAATGGCCATGACAGATAAAGCTTATTGGTTGTAGAAGTCCACCATTAGAGGGCACCCAAGCTTGAAATGTTGAAGTCTTCAACAATAATCATGTATTCATTTGGAAATGTTAGATTTACATCCATCAACCTTTAGGATCATCAAAGGGTGAATCAACCTAACAAAAAGGCCCTAATAACCAACCCATTACCTATTATACTAAAGGAACAAGAGGTACTTGGAGGCGATGAGGTCTTCATTAGAGAAGAGAAAATAAAAGATCAAACTCAGTGGGTAGAAAGGGAAGAAGAATTTATGTCACATCAAT
Source organism: Torreya grandis (assembly GCA_037957365.1). NCBI lineage: Eukaryota > Viridiplantae > Streptophyta > Pinopsida > Cupressales > Taxaceae > Torreya > Torreya grandis. The sequence goes on along the minus strand of JARHVA010001783.1, from coordinate 73,915 downwards.
ACAAGAAGAATAAATCATCTCTATCCTCACCTCTAATGATTGAGTAAATAAATTATCCTAAGTTAGTGTTGATCATGGAAAACTAGGTCTCTAGGGTGCCCTCTTGCACAATCTTTGGATACAACCATTGTCAAGCTTGGGAATGAGGTTGAATAATAGAATGACTATAGATTCAAGTGCTAAAACACTAAAAACTAGTTTGTGTATGATCTAAAAATATTTAATGCATTGGATTTTATAGGGTTTTTATAAATTTTCAACTTATCTTACTTTGTAAAAACCATGGGGGTGATCAAGTTCTTTCTTTCATGCATCCATGAGGATTATATCTATTTTTTTAGGTGTAGTATGAAGATTATTCCTGAGAGAATAAGGAAGGTATCAAGACTACATTTCTAAAGGTTAGATGTGGCTAATGACCTAACAGACATAGAATATGTCCAATAGATTGCCATGGTACTGATGTACTAGAAGTAGTGCCATGAAATGCATATAAAAAAATTACACGATCTTGACCTTTGGGTTACGACATAGATCATCATGACTAATATTGGTGCGATCAATCATTAGAAGGAGGTTGATATGGTGTACCTATACATTACCCACCAAGTCATTTAGGGCTTAAAATATAATTATGTTATGTATTTTATCTATAAAAGTGTTGAGGACACCAAGAAGACCTAGAAAATACCCAGCCAAGGTTTCCATGGGTTGTATTTCTTAATTTGATGGGTTTTTATGAGATTGGTGTACCATATTACATGTTAGGAACACTGAAGTGGGCATACCTTCCCAAGAAAATGTCCCCCATTGAGAATTATAAGGCATTCACATGCCCAAGGCACATCAGCTGATACTATAAGATAAAAATGAAGAGTTGGTTTGATGGAATAAAGGAAGAATTTGGGAATGAATGGTGAATCTCAAAGGATTTGCCTTTGTTGGATATTGAGCAAACATAGTTTTTAGTGAAGCATCACTTATCTCTCCTACACATTAGGATGATACCTTCTAGAGAGCCTTTTGCATGGCTAAAGTTATTGCATGCCTTCTCAGTGTGGTACTTCATTGACTCTATGAACTAGATCTATGATGTGCAACCTATTACCTTAGAAGCTAAGAACATTGATTTGAAGACTCATACTCTCCAAAAATTGTATGTCTATAAAGGTAAGAGGGCATACCAAGAGAAAAAGGAGATAAACCTAATAGATATAAAGGTCAAGTAAATAATGGTGAGAGAGCAAGTACACAACTTTTTTTATATGCTATGACACATAAAGGATCCAAAATGTGGAGAACCTAAAGAAAATATCCTGTCAACACCTCCATTGAAGAAGAATAAATAAGCTAAGCATGTTGATAGAACAAGTGGTTAGTAGGCACCAAAAAGTGGTAGAAGATTGCCTAGGCCCCACAACCAAGCCCCTCACCTTCCCAACTGTCTCTATCATGCCCATTTCTATTATACCATTCTCTACCTCACCCTTCCCCACCTCACCCTTCTCCATCATGCCCTCCTCATCTTCAACCTTTTCCACCTAAATATTCACCAACATATGTCCCTTCACCCATACCTCATCCACAAATTTATCTAACTGTACCTTCACCCCCTAAAATATATCTACACTCATATCCTCCAAAGGTTTCTTCATCAGGAGTTCTACATAAATGGGCCATATGAAAAAAAACTGAGTAAGAAGGCCCTATAGTCTAGATGGAAATATTAGAATTTGATTCTGAGAAGATACTCTCCCTAGTGTAGGAGGAGGAGGAGGCCATCTCTAAAAACTCTCCACATGATGTTGGAAAACTTTTGGTGAGGAGGGGGATGGTGAGGAAGAATAAATGAGTGAAATGGTCATTGGTAGCCCTTCCATGGATACCAAAATAGAGGTTGAGGTCTTAGAATGCAACCCAAATAAAGGAAAGGAACTAGTCAAGTCCATAGAAGAGTCTGACATTGATGCCTCTACCAATATGAATGATCATTATCAAGTAGGCATCCTAAATAGGATGGTTTATCTATAATCGTACTTCCTTCCCAATGATGTGACTCTAGAAACAAGGAAGTAAGTGTCCCTTTTATTAGACATGTAAAATGAGAACTACACTTTGGATCTTTCCCAAAATAGCCTCTCTTTAAGACTTGATGCTCCTGCACTACCATAACTTTTATGGGTGGATCCCCAAAAGATCACCCCTCTACAATCAAACACACCTTTTTTGAAAATGTCTTTAGAGGTTATGTGTTAGAACATTTTATTGGATTTTGATGTATGAAATGAAGAGAAGAAACATACCTAGGTGGTCGATATGTATAATAAAGAATTTAAGTCTAAACAGATGCTCATCAAGGAAAAGGCTACTTTGAATCAATAGGTCAAATAGGCCACAAAGGCAAAAGTTAAAATTTTGAGTCTATGTAAAATAATTTTGGAATAGGAACCAATATTAACAGATGGTGTAACTCTTGATAGGGACGCCATAAAAAAATTGGAAGCCTTGGTGAACCTCCTATTGAAGTGCTACAAGGATCAACCTATACTGAAAGATGAGAGACTGGAGCTAGCAGAATAATTAACCAAGGAATTTGAAGTCTACAAGTACACCCTAGAGATATTTGAGGAAGTCATACCAATTTTGGATATAATTTCTGAATGATTGGTATGCCTGAATAATATCTTGTAGTTTAAGCTCCAAACAAAATAATCTCAGAGGTAGTAGATGGCTCATGTTGCACTTTTAATAAGGGATCACACTGAGCATGCCAAAACATTCAAAGATGTGGAGATGATTGGATAAAATATCAATACACATCATTAACAACTAAATCCAAATTTTACAAACCTCTAAGGATAGGTTGTTAAAAAAGTATCAACACTTAGAGACGTCTAGAAGGATGCCACCACATCCCATAGATGAATTGATCAAGAAGGCCAATGAGATATCTAGCCAACCCAAGGAGATGAAGTCATCCAAGGATGCCATAGAGGTAATAATTATGAAGAATCTCAACACATTATCACATTGGAAAAATGTTAAGAAGTAGATTGATTAGACACACCCTATATTTTTGGCAGAGGCTATCAATGAGACTTAGATAAGAATGGATAAAGTGCGTAGTTTGGGGTGATGTTGGCCCCAAATTTAGGCTAAGTATTCAAATATTTGTGTAGAATTGACATGGCATATAAGAAACATGGTGAAAAACTTATAGGGCACAAAAGTACTAAGGCATGAAAGAACCAACATGATAAGACCTATTTAAAGGAGAATTGGTTACAAAAAAACTCAAGAGCATAGGACTCAAAATGATAGAATAAGACTTGGGGAGTGTATGGGAAGTGGGAGAGGTTAAGAAATGATTCCTAAGGGCTATCTAAACCTTATCCATCAGATGTTTTGCACTAACCCACAAGGAGAGAAACACTTGGGAGTAATGATCTAGCATAACATGACTATATAGGGGGAACAAAGGCCTATGTCCTTAGGAGAAGTTAGTTGATAGAGTTTCATGACTCTCAGTCTGGAAAAAATTATTTGGTTATTTACTTTGGTCATTAATATTGTAAATACTTGGTTAAAGATAAACAAGTATAAATACCCCTATTTTAAAGCATAGGGATGATGTAATTTTTCTTGATAAGTACTTGCTCATGATTAATATATGAGTTATGGATTTATAACCATTCTTATGTTCATGTTCAATTGAATGTACAACTTATGTATCTACGTTAGGTTGAGTTGAAAAATTTCCTAGTTGGGACTTAATATGAAATCTACTCAATTCTTTTCTTTTTATAAATAACCAGCTTTGAAATGAAATGGCATTAGTCTGCATAGTCATGGTAGCTGAGCATAGTAATCATAGAATCAAAATAGTTTACCTATAGTTTTATGTATTATCTATTTAATTACATAATAAAAGTAATAATATGACTAGGTTAATATTAATGCATAGTAAAACTTGTGGGAATTGGTCTCTAGTTGCATGCTTCAGATAAGCGTGCAAGACCAAAGTCTTATGTGAAAGGACCAGGGCACTAGTTTATTCGATTAGAATTTAGTGATGAAGTTATATTAACAATAGAAACCCAATAATACTCATAGATCAAAAAATCAATTTTGTATGTAAATATCTCTCTTTATATAATGTAAATTCTCTTAGAGCACTTGTAAGAGCTAATTTTGTGTAAAGGTTTGAAATAAGGAGGTCAAGAATTCACATCTATTTTTTGGAAGGAATTTATATGTGGTATATTCCATTATGCTTTGTAGGTTTTAAAAAGAATACAAGTTGTGAAATCATGAATACTAGTTGGGAAAATGCAATATAATTTTGTTTCTTTTCGTTTTGGTGAAATAAGGTTATATTTTGGTGAAATAAAGGTGAATTTTAAGTGAAATAAAGGTATAATATTTTGATTTTTTGGTGAGGTTAAGTACATAACCCATCAAAAATATCTTTTTTCTCTACATGGATATTAATTGAAGAACCCTCATAAAAGCATTTTATTGCACAATGTGCCATCAGTGAGTGTGATATTTCTTTCATTTCTCACACTTATTTTGAATTGTGTCACACTTAATTTTGTTTGTTGCATTTACTTTCATCTCAAGATGCCAAAGATTAATAATTTTCTTTTAGATGATGATAAATTAATGATTTTTTATTATTCTAAATGGAAACATTTGATGAAAGCTTCATTAATTTTTAATGATCTATGGGATGTTGTAAAAGATGAAAATCCTACATTTCCTAAAGAACATGCAAAAATTGATGTTTTCAATCTACTTGATTCTAAGGCCCTAGCTTTAATCAAGGTTTTTTTATTTGATATACTTATGTATTAAAAACTCTCCTTATAGTTACACTACATGGAAAACCTTATCTGATTTATATGAGAAGAAACCTAAGCATAAAAAGATAGATATACACATGTAGTTGTTTACTTTATAATTAGAATAAGATAGGGATATAGGAGAGTACATGTCTAAGTTGAAAAATATTGCTATTGGGTACACTAAGACTGCGTTTGGAAAATTAGATGGTGATCTCATAGTTACTGTTGCATTGAAAGGACTACTTGTGCCTTATAGGAACTTTGTAGAAATGTTGCATGTCTCTAACAAGATCACAAGCATCAATTTTGATAAATTCGTTGAGTTTCTCAATCAAAATGACCACTCTCTACCTAATAAATCCAAGAAAATCAAGAAAGCCCATGTTTCATAGTTCAAGCCTAGTTTATCTTCTTCTGGTCAACAAAACTATTAAGGGAATAATTATAGAGGTGGTCAAGGTTATAGAGGAGGTAGATTTAAAAAATAAGGTAGAGGATATTATCTACATAATTATTCAAATAAGATGAGTGATAGAGGATGCGGTCACAACTCTTATAAAGGTAGATATCAAGGTAGATTAGACATTCAGTGTCATAGATGTAGGAAATTTGGTCACATTGGCTCTTAGTGTAAGATTCCTTTTGAAAAATTTTAGAAGCCACAACTAGTGACTAAGTCTAACTCTACTCAATATGCTGACCATTATTATGATGAGTCTATCAATGTTTCTCATGAATTTGAATTCACTATTTTAGGTAACATTGCTTATATGGAATATGAGGCTAGAGATGAGCTCATAGATGTGTGGGTTTTAGATACAAGAGAAACCAAACACATGACATTTAGGTGAGACTTATTTTGGACTTTCAAATAAGCTTCACTCTCTCTAGTATCCTTGGCAGATAAGTCTATACATACTCCACAAGGTCTTGAGTTAATTCATATTATCCTTCCTAATGTATATATCAAATACTTGCATAATGTTTGGCATGTTCCCATATTTCACAAACATCTTCTTTCCTTGGTAACTATTCACAAGAAAGGTTATCAAATTGTGCTTGAAAATGGACTCATTTATATAATCTAAATGAAGGATTGATACAAAACCATCTATATAGGATATGAGGATGGAAATTTGGGTAGATTTAATTTTAAAGTGCTTCCTCCCATAGTGGAACTTACAATAGTTGCTCATATAGGTATAGGTACTATGTCTACATAGTGATTGTGGCATCTCTACTATGGAAATTTGAATGTTCAATCCTTAGTGGACTTGCAAAGATATGGTATGGTGAGTGGGCTGGCCACTTTTTGAAAAGATATTATTCTTTGTGAATCATGTGTTTTGGGAAAATAGAATCGAGAAAATTATACTAACATTTCTTCATGGTGAGTTAACAAATGTTTGTAGTTAGTTCATAGTGATGTATATGACATGAAGAAGTCATCCATTAGAGGGTGTAGGAATTTTGTGTTGTTGATTAATGATTTTTATAGGATAAATTGGGTGTTTTTCATGAAAAATAAATCAAAAGTTTTCATTATGTTTTTTGATTGGTTACATTTAGTTGAAAAAGAAACAAGATCACACTTGGTCACTCTTCATTCAAATAATGGTGGTGAGTATAATTCAAATGAGTTTTTAGATTATTGTTGAGAACATGGCATTCATTAACAATATAGTAATGCTTATACTCTACAGTAAAATGGAGTTTCTAAATGAATGAATAGGACTTTGAGGGTAAAAATCAGGTTATGTTACACTATAAATATTTTGATGATACATTATGGGCTCAAGCCATTGGTAGTGTAATGTAGTTTAGAAATAAGTCCCATAGAATTTCACTTTTAGGACAAAATGCATATGAGGCTTGGTATGGGTTTAAACTAAAACATATATAATTGAGTGTTTTTGGATGCCCTTATTTCACTTTAGTTCCCACTAAACATAGAACTAAGTTGGAACCACAAAGTCAAAAATGCATCTTTATTCAATATTCAAAAAATAAAAGGGGTTATATTTTGATTACACATGATATAGGTAAATTTATAGTGGGTAGGGATGTGTTATTTGATGAATTTGGTACCATGAACATGATAGAGATTAATTCTCAATTTGATAGGTTAGAGAGGAAGGTTTCAAAGTGTGATAATGGATTTCAAAATGAGGCCAAATATCATATGTTGTGGTATGAGACCAATATAACTTCTATTTCCTATCCTTCCTCTACTATTTCATAGGTTGATGACTTATAAAATGTTGAAAATTATCTAGGTCTTCCTTCAAATGGTGGACATGATAAGAATTCTTATGTTCCCAATCTAAAAAATTTAGATAAGTATAAAAAATGGGCTGAACTTACCTTTTTTTACATGAAATCAGATGGAGTTGGTATAATAGGTTCTAGGTGTTATAAAAAAATAGGTAAACTATGCAATGGTTATTACTACTTCTTCCACTGAGACATCTAATTTTGAGGAGGATTCTATTGAATATGTTTGGCAAGAGGCAATGAAATGTGAGTATGATGTAATACTCTACAATAATACTTGGGTTTTGGTTGATCCTCCTTCACATGTTAAACCCATAGGATGAAAATGGGTTTATATGACTAAGTATAAATTAGATGTCTCCATTGATAAACATAAGGCAAGACTTGCTGTAAAAAGTTATGTGCAACAAGAAGGTATTGACTATAAGAAAATGCTTTTCCCAACTACCAAATGGAAAAATATTCATATGGTTCTTACCTTAGTATCATAAAATGGTTGGAAAGTGCATTAGATGGATGTTAAAACTTCCTTTTTGAATGGTGATTTATAGGAAGAAGTATAGATGAAACAACCCTAAGATTTTGAGAAAGTGGGTGCAAAAAACAAAGTGTGTAAATTGATCAAAGCTCTCTATGGACTCAAACAAGCACCTAGGGCTTGGTATGAAAAAATGGACTCATACTTGAAGATAATTGTCTTTCAACAATGTGAATCTAATGATACTCTCTATTTTCAAGTGTAGGGGTAAGAAATTTGTGATTCTTGTTCTTTATGTCAATGTCTTGCTTATCATATGCAATGATGAAACCCATAATAAGTCCATGAAGAAGGAATTAAAATATGGGTTTGAGATGATATATCTTGGTCTTATTCACTACTACCTTAGCATAGAATTAACTCAGAAAGAGAAAAGTATTTTCATTTCACAAATAAAGTATATTTCTAAGTTATTAAGTAGGTTTGGCATGAACAATAGAAAACCTACCCTCACTCCCATGGAAATTAATTTTAAATTATCTAAGGATGATGGTATTTCTCTTTTTGATGGCCCCAAATATAGATAGTTAGTGGGAGGTTCAATATATTTTATGACTACCAGGCCCGATATATCATTTTTAGTTGGAATTTTTTCTAGGTTTATGCACGAGACTAGTCGAATTCATTAGCATGCATCAAAAAGAGTAATTTAATACCTTTAGGTAAAAAAAATATTTGGCCTTGAATACCTCTGCAATAAGAACTTAAAATTTATTAGGTATTATGATGTAGATTTTGGTGGATGTGTCAATGATAGAGTATCCACAACAGGATATACTATACATATGGGTTTAAATTTCATTTCTTGGTGTTGTAATAAGTGGAATACAATGGATAATTCATTAGTAGAATTAGAATACATCACAACATGGGATGTTTCTAGATAAATTGTATAATTACAATGCATTCTTGAAGATCTTTAAATTTCTCAAATTTTTCCTACATAGTTATACATTGATAATCAAAGTGCAATCAATATGTTCAAGACTTCAATATTTCATGCTAAAAAAAAACATATGGATGTCAAATATAATTATATATGAATTTTGGGGGGAAAGAAAGCACTTGATCTAATATATTTCTCAACTATTGATCAGATAGCTGACAATTTCAAAAAACCCCTTAACAAAATAAAATTTGAAAAATTTGGAAAAATGCTTGGCATGTGTCAAATGAACTAAGTTTGGATCATATGGGGATTTTTTAGGATTTTTTCCAAAGTCTTAACTTAGTTTAGTATTTTGGTAAGTTAATTTCAATAAATGTAAATAGGGCATGCTTCTTTTTATAAATACACCCTCGTAAATAAATTAAGTTGGATTCACTAAGTTATATTTATATTTGAGTTAATAATAAAACTACCTTACATGTTGCATTCCCTTAAATTTTTGATTTTATAAGTTGGTTGGTTTTTACCGATCATGATGTGAAAAATATATATTCATATATGGCTTCGTAAAAAGGCTTAATGATATATTGTCACCTTTTATATGTAATTATTTTTTCAAAATTTATAAAATACTCTTGGACCTGCAATCAATGGGAACAATATTAAACCTAAGTGTTTTATGTTCTATCAAAACCACAAAGGCATGATAATACCACTCAAATAATCATCAACATTAAAAAAAAAGTGTTCACCTCAATAGCTTATAGATTGGTCTTAACCATGAGCTTGGATAGACTAATCCCTCTCACTAACTTGGTGGTCTAAATATCCATGTCATATTCTTTTAACTTGTTAACCCACCTAAATCTCTTGTTGGATGTTTCAATCTAAGTCAAGATGTATTTTATGATTGTATGTGAGACATATGCATCAATATTAGAATTCATAATATAAGCTATGGACATATTAATAGCCTTCAAGAGAGCAAAAGCTTATTTTTCTATGATGGTGTAATTTAGTTTAGATCCTCACATAGTTTTACTAAATAAATCTTTAGGATACTTGTGATCATCCTCATTCTTTTGAAATATGATAACAAATACAGAATTATATGATGTAAAAGAGAATATTTTGAATGCTTTTGTATAATTACGGATGGCCAAAATATGGGTAGACTTTAAAGTTTATTTGATGTCATTAACTGATTGCATGGTGTTCTCCTCCTACTTGATGGTCTAGTACTTTTTCAACATGGAAGTAATAGGTAGAGTGATCTACAAAAAATTAGACATAAACCTCCTTACAAAGTTGATTTATCTAAAGAAGGACTGAACTCCCTTCTTAGACTATGGGATAAGTACCTAGTCAATGGCTTCTACTCACTTGGGGTTAATCATGACACCATATTTAGAGAATATATTCCCTCAAAACTTATCTTTTTGTACCTTGAAGTGATACTTATTTGAATTAAGTGAAATGTCAAACTCCCTGCATCTAATGAACACTTTATCTAGATGATCCAAATGTTATTTTCTATTCTTGGATTACATGATAATACCATCTTGATACACAATAATGAACTTGTTAATTACCCCTACAAATGAAACATTCATAGCTCACTAAAATATTTCACCAACATTAATGAACTTGAAAGGTATCCTCATGAAAAAATACATGCCCTAAGGCATTGTAAACATGGTCTTGGGTCTCACATATTCCTTCACCACAACCTGGTTATACCCTAAGAAACCATCTAATGTGGAAAACATCTCTAATTGTATAACATTTTGTAGCAGGTTATCCATATTAGGCAGGGGGTTATTATCTTTCAAAGAAGATTTGTTTAAATTTTGGAAATCCACACACAAGTGGATGTCATCAATCTTATTTCTTAGAGGGAATAAATTCACCACTCATGATGAGTACCTGATACGATGAATAATCCCACCATCCTCATCGTCTTTAACTCATCTCACATCTTGGTGGCCATGATGGGGTTAATAGGTCTTTATTTCTATCTGAAAGGCTTACTATCAGGATATAAGGGGATGACATGTTATAAAAAAAATTCCCTATATGATTTCAATTTAGAATATGACCAAGCCAAATAGTCCTAATACTTTTTTAGTAGTTACATATAAACTTGTTTGTCAGTGGCACTTAGATGAGTACCTAGTCAGACATTCCATGGATTCTCATGAGAAACCAAATTACACTCAGTCATATCTTTTGTAATAAATGAGTATCTTGTTTTAATTATGTCTGCTCCATCAAAATATGCTTCTAAATTTAGCAATACCCTAGCGAGAGTGTTTGTCTTCAGTAAAATGATGTCCTTCCTAAATAAAATTTCTCTTCCATCATAAACTTGAACCATGGATTCCATGTTTATACACAGATCTTGAAACTCATCTTCATAGTTTAAAAACCTTCTAATCTATTCATCATCATTAGAAACATGCCAATGATGAATATTGTCTAGGATTGAAGGCCTAACTAGCACCTCCACTTCATATTGACAATGCAGGTTCATATTTTCAATTTAAAATTGAGAACACCCTTAAGTATATAAGCTTCTTCATTGAAACATATATCATGATAAAAAAATGTTGAATCCAACTCAACATCTATGTACAATACATCATTTAGAGCATGCTTCAGATATTCAAGTACAAGAAAAATCTTTGGGTCCTTATGAAGTCTGACCATATTAAAATTCAAATGAATGGTGGCATAAAAAATGTTAATTTGTGCATTTCCACCCATACTAATAGCCCATTTTCATGACAACAAGACCCTCCACTTAGGTAGACAATCCATAACTACCACTTCCATATTCAAGAATTTACCTAGATGGACTATCAACTACACTACCAACCCTTTGATTTGTCCAACAATGGGTACCTCTTGTAAATCCATAGAATAAAAACTTCCAAAGTCTAATATAATTTTTACTTTGAGATCATTAAAGACACCTAGGGGCATCACATTGTAAAAGGCTCTAGAATCAAACATGCAATTTTCAATAATCATACCATTTATGAATAGGGTTTTGTAAAATGGATCCATATTTAACTGACTTTATACTAATGTAGTCCCTAAATAAACCTCTAGTGTTGGATTAATAAGCTCTTCAATTCTTAATCTTCATCTAGTAGTGTTGGGGTGAATTCATTTCATTTTTAGCTGAATTCTCACCAAATTCCAACTACTTGAATGCCCTCTTCCTATATTTAGGTATTCATATCAACTGAACAAGTGGAATGGTGATTTTACTTTGACTCAAAACTTGATCCATATCACACACACTATATTGAGGAAATAGGGTATTTGGAGGAAAGGTGATAACACATTAAACTAAAATACAATCACTTAAGGTCTTAAGCAGAATAGGTTAGGATAAATCAACATTTTTAACAACATTATTCAAATTTAGGTTTGTTATAACATCATTTTCACTATTAGGGATACTATAAAATAAAGGTGATGGAGTTCATAACAAACTCATAACTAGTAAGATCACTCTTGTATACCATTTCCAAAACATTTGAGATAATGTAGAGAATAAATAATAAAGAATTAAATAATAGTCTATAAAAATGTATTCACATCATTCTTGTGGGTCTCCACAACTGATCATGTCAAAATTACATAGGAGTGCTTATTAAATAGGCAAGGTAGGTTGTTTCATGCAATAAAATATTGTTGCATGAATAACATATAAAATAGGAGTTATTATTTATTATTTTGCACTCAATAAATACGTTTATAAAATAGAAAAACATATCCAACAACTACCATAAATAGACATATATATTTTACTCCAACCCTACCTTAAGCACAAGATATGGAGTGAAAAAAGATAGAGCAAATAGACTAAATAGGTCTTGGAAATTAAGCCTAATCAGGTACCCATGTACAAATCACATTAAAATACAAAGTGTCCCTATGGTAACCAATCCATCTCACCAAATTACATGGATGATGAATTATTGTAACCACCAAGTCAAATAGGATCTGGTACTCTATATGAGGATAATTCTATGAAAAATACTAATCTCAAAACAATGGGAAAAAGAATCATCAAGGATCTGCACCATAAACCCTATAATACTGACTGGGTGGAGTGATGGAGAAAAGTCTATATGAGTGGTTTAAACCCACTACTTGATGACTAAGACACTGACATTGTATTTATTATAATAGCGACTCTTCAAAAAGAGATCAAGATCCATAATAAATCTAAATGAGATTGTTAACTATCAATAAAATATTGAAGCTACATAATAAATATCTCTCAAGAATCATAGTTCACCCATTCAGGATATGTCTCTGGGTTCATAATTATGAACTAATCCATTATAAATGATGTAAATATGCCCTACTAGTGATGGGATAATTAACAACTAAAGAGTAATGTGCTCAATATGGAGCATATAAACATGAAGAAAAAACTCCATGAATCTCAGTATGACTAGAGAATGTCCCAAACACAAAAAACACTAGATGACACATAAAACTATAATGCTATTAACATATAGAATATGCCATCAAGAACAAGAGATATGCCCCTAAAAATAAGGAAGTAGTGTGTGACACAAAACCATAATCAAGAATGTAGGATGTTGGGCTCTGTCAATAATGCATCCATGAGTGCAAAGTGTGATGACAAGGATGATAATATGGGTGAAGAGGGCATAAACACAATAACAATGACCTCCATAAAATGAAGGTAAAGAGGAGCAAGAAAAAGTTTGTTTTATCTTTTAGAAGGTCTAACCTCTTGTCAGACTGGACCTTATCCTCCATATTCAACAAATGAGGATGAAAGAGTGCTATCCCAACAACAAAATTTTCCTCGATAATTAAAATGGCCTTAAAATTACAATAATACCACCTTAAAAATATATCCTCTCTACAATGACACCAACCTCTTAAAAAAGAGGAAAACCTGTCTAAATTATTTTCCATTGCTTTCAAAAATAAATCTCCCCCTTATAAACAATATACCACCTTAAAAAAATGCCCCCCATAAATAACATTGACATCTCTTTTAATAAAATTTCCATTTAGGAATTTAATTGTTGGTTTTATAAGAAGCATAGAGATGGTAGGGCTCAACCCCAAGAGCTCTAGCAAAGTGATGACACTAATAGAATCATGTATACCATCACTCCATCTTATATTTTTATGAATTTAATTTTAAAAATTCCTATTTGAATTTTTATATCAATTTAAAAAATTCAAATAAAGAAATAAAACAAATCAAAACCTTTTGTTTGAATGCTTTGTGTAGATGGACCCGCATGGAGGGTGATTTGGCCAATGTGAATGACTGAGATGGTTTGTGGATGGCAAGGGTGATATAGCTATTGGTTTAATTGGTAGACCACATGAAACCACATGGAGAAGCTAAAAATTAGTTACTGATTAAATTAAAGATTATCATTAATCCACCTAAAATCCATTTTATATTCGATGATGGAATTCCATTTTGGTGATTGTTGAGGATAAAATCATGGTTGTAGATTTAGAGCTAAACCACATGTACAATGGTTTTGATAGACTTATCTAAGTCATTTATCCATTAATAGGTGTTGGTTGTGAAGGAATCTAAGGAGCTTTGTGCCAAATGATGGAGACATAATCACTTATTGATAGGGTTGAGTCTCATCATTCAATGAGACTTGGGCTCAAGAGGAACTAAAAATCATTGAGGGTAGTGAGTAGGTGGTACCAGGTGGTGGATTTGGTATGTAAACTTTGGAATTGATATTTGAATGATGTCCTAATGATAGGATATAAGTCAAGTATAGATACCATTCAATCGAGGGAATTCAAGAGATCACAAGCCATATTTCTAATAATGATTGTTGGCCTAAATTCCAAGAAAAATCAATAAGTTAGGCAAAGCTAGTTCTAAGACCAAAAAATAAGACAATGAGTAAGTCATTGGTTGGGGATCAGACCATGTGAAATTTGGAATGATAACTGGTAGTTGGTGGTGAACCCGATGCTTCATGAAAGGCTAGGAGGTGATAGTTGAAAGAATTGCCTTGATTAAGTGGTGAAACTACATCCAAAAATGTTGATGCAATATTCAACATAATACATGATGAGGTATAGATGGCCATAGTTGGTGATTCAACTTGATAGCTTCCTTCCAACTACATTGAATACCAAACAACCTTGCAAATTAGAATTGACAAAGATGAGATGGGGCATCACTGTGTCGACCTAGACCCATCATAAAATTAACATTCTCCTATCCCCCATCTAAAAAATGTTACAAATTCCTTGCACTATTATCCTCACTACCTTTGACTAGGCTTTTTGATTCTAAAAAACATATTCAATGCCTTCATACCAGTAACATCCAACTTAAACATACTTTGTGAGTAGGCTAATGGAGTACGTCATGTGAAGGTGGTAGTGGGTTGATGCCATGAGATGTAGGTGGGTTTTGCATGGTAGGTGAACTCAATGGCTAGAAGGGAATAGTGAAAAAATCCATAATAAAATAATAAGACTTTATTTATGGCAAACAATGTGACATAGTCCAAGTTAAATGCAATATGTAGGTGAGCTGAGGGGTAGATGTTTCAATATTGCTGGTGATCAAGAAATACATGGTGATAAATTAATAGTTTCCATTGAAAACCAATGGAAACACCATCCAAAATTTAGTAGCCATTGGAGAAATTAAGGGAGATAAGATAATAAGTTAGGTCAATGCTTAGATTAAATTTTTATAGTTTCTTATTCCCAATAATGAATAAAAAAGGAGAGTGTGCTTAATAGGTTCTAGAGATTACTCAAAAACTATCACAATGAGTGCATTGATATGGACTAGGTGGGTGTTTAATGCCTAATATATAGGTCTTTCCTCTTGAATTCATTATAGAAAACACACAGGATAAATTTATAAATCTAATACATTATTGAGATGGCCAGCCAGACTAATGCTCAAAACCTATGGCATGCTATATACAGATCAAACTAGTTGTGCAAATATAAAGGTAGAATTATATAGAGTGATATCAACAAATGAAAATTCCCTATAAAATACAAATTTCACTAAGCAATAGATATGAAAGATTGATCTGATACCATATCAAGTTTCATAAAGAACTCATAACCAACAAGATCATTCCTACATCCCATTACTACAACATTTGAGACTTTACAAAGAATAAATAATAAATAATTTTCATAATAGTCTCTAAAAATATATTCACATCATTTTTGAGGGTCTCCAAAAATGACCAAGTTAAAAGTATGTGGGAGTACCTATTAAATAGGCAAGGTAGGTTGTTTCATGCAACAAAATATTATTGTATGAATAACCTATAAAATAGGAGTGTCTAATTATTATTGTGAATTCAAAAAATATGTTCACAAAATAAAGTAGCATCTCCAACAACTCCTAAAAACAAGCTTGTACACTTTACTCTAATTATTCTTAGTTGGGTCACCTCTTTGTTTAAGAATTTCAGAAATAAGTGCTAATTTGGATGAATTTGGGGTTGCTATAATTTTCTTTACTTCCTTACTTGTATTCTCTACCATTGGATTTATAAGGGTACTGTCTTGAGGAGAAACACCTTGATACTTGATTCTCAGATTGTATTCTTTCTCTTGGGTAAATTTTTCTTTAATTAGTAGCTACCTATCCTCAACTAAAGGAATTCATCTATCATACTTCTTAAGATACATCATACTTCTTGAGATGCTACTTTATTCTATGCACATATTTTTTTAGTGCACAATAACAATTAGACATTCCTTTTTTATAGGTCATTTCATGCAACAAAATATTGTCACATGAAATAACCTATAAAATAAGAGTGTCTACTCATTATTGTACACTCGAAAAATATGTGCACAAAATAAAGTAGCATCTCCAACAACTCCCAAAAACAAGATTATACACTTTACTCCAATTATTCTTAGCTAGGGTACCTCTTGGTTTTAGAAATTGAGAAATAAGTGCTAATCTGGATGAATTTAGGACAACTATAGTTTTCTTTACTTCCTTACTTGCATCCCCTCCCATTGGATTTGTAGGGGTATTGTCTTGAGGAGCAACACCTTGATACTTTCATATCAGATTATATTATTTCTCTTGGGTGAATATTGCATTAATTAGTAGTTGCTTGTCCTCAGTGAAAGGAATTCTCCCATCATACTTCTTAAGATTCATCATAGATCGTAAAAATTTGAAATCATGATTAGGCAATTCATATGATTGTGTGATATTAACATCACAAACAACTTCAAGAGTTCAGATATATACCTTTTGTACTATACTCCAAAACTGATCAATAGTGATAGCACTAAGTAATTTCATGGAGGTAGTCATTTTGATTTGGGATACTTGACAATCTAACATCAAAATCTCATCATCATCACATGCAAACTTAGGTTCATTCACATTGTCATCAATGTTTTTCGCTGTATCACATGGAGGATGTGGAAGGAATCACTTATAACACCAATCAATATCAATATCACAATTTATAACATTCACTTTGACGTTCAATGGATCAAGCACTTCCTTTCCATCCCCTTTATTTTGATTTCTATCATTTCTTTCAACATTCCTTTTTCCTCTATCATTATGTCTAATGTGGAAAGGAGGTTTCCCTTGTACTTGATTCATATTTGGAGATCTTTATTATCTTGTAGACCCATGGGAAATCCCTTTCTTAGATCTAGCCAACTTATAGGACATCTCCAAGGTTGGTTGTCTTAGTGGACTATGTTTTTTCAAGATTAACCAACTTCACATCATCTTACTTGTTCATGGGATTTCCTACAACTTTTACATTATTTTTAATTTAGAATGCCATATTGAATTACAATCTCAAGTTTTTAGGATCCTTGTACTTCAAGTAATAGGCTACCTTTTTGTGAAATGCATCACAATATTTAATCAGGGAAGCTATATCACCAGGCCTCATATTCTCAGGTAGCCTCATCATGGTCTTTTTGAACCATGTTTTAAAATCCTACACATATTCATTAGAGTTATTTTTAATGTTTTTAAATTCTACCAAGAGAAACTTAAAATCAATCCTATCACCATATTAAATTTTAAAAACATTCTTCATCTCTTCCCATGAATCAATACATCCATAAGGAAGGGAATTGAATAATTCATGAGCATCTTCTTCCATCATGTGCACAAAAAATTTAATGAAAACATACTCATGTTCAACCTCATAATCATCAATGATAATGTGAAAATCCTAAAATATCGATCAACTATCACTACATTATTCCCTTAAAACTTAGGAAGGCAGTTCCTTCCTTCATTTAAGACTTCATTGGGGTACCCCTCAATTTCATCAAAATTAATAAGCCTAAATCTAGGAATCCTAAATGTAGGATGATCATTCTCATCTTGATCCCCATGCCTTATAATTGGTTCAATGGTGGATTCAACATCAAATGGAAATGGGCTATGAGGGGTGAGTGAGGTGTACTTAGTGAATCAAAATTAGGAGGAGATTTGGTTGGTTGAGAAGGTGCTAGGTAATAAACTAGACTATAAGCTTTTGAATGATCAGGAGAGCTATGATAATCTTCAATAATAAGAAGTTAAACAAATAAAAGCTCTGGTGTACCAGTATCTTGATAGTCCAAACAATCATTCGCTATTGAATGTTGTCATTCAATTGGCCTCCAAACTTATATGCTTCTTCTTTGATGAACACTTAATGGTGAGACAAGTTGTTTTGATGAGTCACCTTTGAAAGATGATCTTAGTCCTTCTAGATTTATAAGCAAAATAACATTCAAAAATGAAATAATATATTAAAAAAAAGCATAGATCTTACTTGAAACTAGATGACATATTGGAGTTTCCACTAGAAGTAAACTTCTATAATATAATAATTTACAAATATGAAGTGATACATACTGAAACCATACTTTGATGAAATTAGTGATTATTTATAAAGTAAAATTACTTTAAATTTAGATTTATGTTCAAAAAGGGAAATCACATTCCAACATGAATAAGTTAGTATCTCTTTGCAATAAAATAAACAAATGTCAATTTATTAAATCTTTCAAATTAATGGCAATGTCTCTAGTGGAGTGTTGAACTTGTTGACGGCCCAAAATAGTAAAGATAACTCAAATAATCTTAAATGTCAAACACATGAGATAATATGAATAAAATTTGTCTGAAAATATGCAACTGAATTTAGCACATCAAATATTCCAATGTAGAGAACTTGATAATCTAAATTTATACAACCCTCTACAAGAATCCCTAACAACACAGGTGACAAAGATTATTATTTAGTCCATGATAATGGTGCTAGTAGAGTGTTGGTTCCCATTTTTACACCTCCTTCATTCATCTTTGCACACTTTGAGAAAATGTTAAATGTTGAGGAAAAAACCAATGATATGTCATTATAACTAAGGAAGGGCTTAGCATCAGGATGGATCAAGTGCAAATAATGACTGGAAAGTAGTGACATAGGGTATGGTTAACTCTTTGACAATTTTGGTTCTACCTAAACCAAGGTGAGAGGACATAAGGGGTAGCTTTATCACATGGAGGGATACATCAATTCAATCTCCATGGGGATTATTAGCACAAAATACAATTTTGACTAGGGCATGACCAAACTTGTTCACTCCACCTAGGAAGGGTTATCACATAGAACGAATAAATAAAATAGGGTAGCCACAAGCTACTGAAGACAGATGGTAAATTAATTAAAACCTTCATTTCAAAAGAAAATTTTAACACTAGAGGGTCAAATAGAATACTGTAATGCTGTAATTCAAAGTAAAAAACATAGATACATTTTAAGTATGCAATATTCATGGTTTTGTAGATAAATAACAATTAGAATATGCAACAACTATATTATTTTTAGGGTATAATAGGGTAGGATGAGTTAGATAGTTATAAAAGAGTGGTGTGGTGGTGTGTTTTTTCAAATAATAGGAATTATTTTAACATACATGACATCATTCATATGAAAAGATGTATAAAATTAAAAAAACAAGCTAAGGAAATTATAAAGAATATTTTGCATCCATTGGTGCCAATACAATGCAAACATTCAAATGATTTTTTAAACTCTACATTGTAAACTACAACTAGAGATTTAGATGCTTTCCCTATAAAATATATCAACCAAGGGTGCCCTTAAGAGGTTATCAACAACATATTTCTAAATCACAGTGCAAAAAGGGGTTTATAATCTAGATCTATGCCCAAGATGACAACCATTCATAATCATTAAACTCCAATTAGTAGAACTTGTAAAAAATATTATTGCATTTCATTAACAGGAAATAACACAAATCACATCTATTTTCCATTATCTTTCAAGTAAAGATTACATACACCATTGTTTCAGAATGCTGCCATGGAGACAAGCATGGTGAGTTTGCTCCTTGAACATGAGAGACTTATTATAATGCTCTTAGATATTGCTAATGGCTATACAGTTGCAACCACCTTAGTAAGAGATAAAAAATTCACACATAAAAATGGATCCCAAATTTTGGAAGAGCCTAGACTTAAGAAAACCAAAAATCAAACAACCTTGAAAAAGAGGAGAAGCCTTCTTTTTATACAAATTTATCACCCCTTTGTATTCTAGGAATATGTATTACAATTTTTAATATTACAAACTTGTGATCAGCTCTCAAAATTCTACCAAGATGCTCCAGATGGAATATTCTCTTTTCCATGATTAGAATCTTCATGCCTTTGCAAGAAAAATGATTCTTGTAACTGACTCTCCATGTAATGATGAATATTTGAAAAAATCCTTGATATGCTTGGCTGAAAATGTGTTTCATTTGATATTGAAGGAGAATATTCATTTGGGAGACACCTTCCTCTTTGTTCTCTTGTGAAACTACCTAGCTTTGTGTTTGACCACTCATTTGCAAATCTTGAATCTTCTGAAAACTTCCCTTCATCTCGTGCCTGCCAAAGAACAACCCTTGCTTTGTAATGATCTCATGAGAATATTTTAGATCCATGGCCATTTAAATGATGTTCTTGAAATGGCCCACCTTGGCCTTGTAAACACTACAATATTTATCCTCCATGGAGGTTTTCAAATCAATAAAAACATGGAAAAAATGCAAGACTTAAGTAATTTTTACCTTTTTACATTTTTCTCCAATGTGCCTTTCAACACTTTGATTTTTTCACTTTGAATTTTTAAGGTTGCTGCCAAACCTTTTTTTTATGCTTAAGTGCATTATTTTTCACGTTTTATCCTTATGGGGAACTTTGGGTCCCATTTGCAATTTTGCACCTCCTTTGTATGGCAGAAATCCAGAGCTCAGTGGTAAATTTGTATACTTGCAATTTGGAGTTGTATTTCTCCTCAAAATTTCCCTCACTGACTTGGGAATTTCAAGAGCAATTTACAATTTGCAATTTCTCAACTTGCAATCTGGAGTTGCAATTCCCCTCAAAAATCTCTTCATGTACTTGAGAAGCTCAAGTGCAATTTGCAATTTGCACAAATACAAAATTGTAATTGACCTTGAAAGTTTTACTTTGAAATGGAACCTTATGTTTGAACGGCATTGACTGGAAGGTTTGAAAGGTTTGACTACATATTACAACTTGCACTTTGAAGACTTATTTTTTGCAAGTTACTTCTGCCACAAAGATCTCCTATGAACTTGGGAAATCTTCATGCATTTTTAAGTTTGCTAAAATGAAAAGTTGCATTTGTCATTGAAACTTCCACTTCTGCCTTTGACTGCATGTGTGAATTGTGGGCGATGGACATGTGAGTGCAATTTGCAAATTGCACATTACAAAATACAAAATTGCATCTCCCTTTGAATTTTACTGCAGACCTCCCATTGAGACTTCTTGGCTTTTGAATCGTAACCCAAAATAAATATTCCATACTCTATTGACTCTCTTAATTATTTCTTTGTCCTCCATGTAAGCCAATTCACATCACAAATTACTACGGGAAGTATTTCCAATTATATACAGAGTTATCCTAGAAGGCTCTATCTCATACTCAGTCAATCTTAGACGTTTTTCTGTAGCCCACCTAAAACACCCCTGCCTCTAAAATGAATGCACTAATGCTAAAAAAACAATCTTAAAATTGGGAAAATAAGACTTCATATTTAATACCCTTTCATAGAAAAGTGTATCAAGGAATATCAACTGCTTTGATCCATTCTTTGTCCCCACCAAGATTTAATGTGGCTTATGCACTATGATTAAATCTTATATCCATTATATATTGAAGCCCGAAGTTTAACTTTGTGCTTCTTAAAGGCTAATTTCTTCCTCTCATGACTTTTGTCTCTTCTTCACTGTAATATGAATTATGACAACCTTAACATCCTATACAACTGTTAAACTTAGTTCCTGGGCCCCTATGATGATTAGACATATCTGTTTGATCGACTAGGGATTTTTTTTGCCTTATTGGGCTTTGTTCGAACCACCTTGGAAAATGCATTCATCTCAGCCTTCGATTGATTTCTTGTTAAACTATCCATCGCCCACTCGCTCAATGTTCTGAGGCCTTCCTTTCTTGGTCATGTGGACCGATCACACTTTTCTGGATTTTGTTCTTTGGCGTTGCCTTTCAATCGTGGTCTTTTCCAGGTTATCTCTCTGGTCCCTATGCCTTCTCGAATGCTTATGTTTCGACTTCAATCCACCACTGGGATCCTCTGCCAGCCTGGGATTTTAGATGGTCACCACATGGAAATAATGTGGAGCTTGGGGCCATGAAGGGATTTCCTGAAATCCTTGGGTGCTGTACACACTGCTTGGGTCCTCAAGTCCATGCAATGATGATGTGGGATCATCTTAATATTTTAGTATCTCGGTGGATTTTTGACTGATCGTCGCTTATTTAGGTCCAAATATTTCCTAAAAACTCGTCAGAGATGGCCTTCTGCAGGTATCATCAAACTGTATGACATGGCTGAAATACACATATAAAGTAGAGGACTCTTTGGCTCTCATTGATTCCAACTTTGCCTCGTACAACTTATGCCTTCAATAAACTTCTCCGCTTGATGAAGAAGCCCCATATCCACTAAAAACGTGTTTAGAAACTCTAAGAAGATATTTTCGGCCCATTTATTTTCTAGTTCTCAATTTCCTTGATTTGATGACCTGACTGCCTTCCCACCATACTATAAGTTACACCTCCACTTCATTTCTCCACCATGTGCTGCTTCACATTGACTGCCACGGGTATGTGAGACTCAGACGCATTTTGTAAGGTAGCATTTTTGCAAATTGCATTATGCCTTGGAAGCTCTGTTGTTATTTTATCTTGCTTGGTCCAGCATGCTTCTTCATCAAATTAAAATTTTGTTTTATCTCCTTGCCTTTCCACGTGGTCTCATTCACCACGTGTGTGCTTTGGGAATTTTTTGAACCCATACTCCGATGTGGATCCTTTGCTTATGTGTCAAATGTGTTATTGCTTGAAAACTTTGTTTTTAATTGCTGCATTTTAATCCAGACTCCCACGTGGACTCATCTACTTATAG
Organism: Torreya grandis; assembly: GCA_037957365.1. Classification (NCBI taxonomy): domain Eukaryota; kingdom Viridiplantae; phylum Streptophyta; class Pinopsida; order Cupressales; family Taxaceae; genus Torreya; species Torreya grandis. Next base: position 50,829 of record JARHVA010001783.1, on the reverse strand, counting down.
AAGGTTTCAGAGCTGGGAGAACACTTTACAAGTTACATATTTAAGATGTGCAATTAACACATGCATTGCCCGCCCAATAGTGCCCATGGACTTTCTTCTCTCTTTTGCAATTTTTATAATTGCATTTACTCCTCAAAAATCCGCCAGAACTTTAGACACAATTTGCAACTATGTCAAACTTGTATTTTGACTTTAAAATTCCACCATTTTGCCAAGTCCCATGCATTAACCCTTTTATTAAAATTTTGTCTTATTCTTGTTACCTTTCACATGGGCAATCCATGTCCATAGCGTAGGTTAAAACTTTACAAATGTTTACACATTTCTACTTGGATCTTTCACTAATGGCATAGGTTTCTTCACATTTTCAAACTATTACTCTAATTCTTCATGTAGATGGCATAGGTTTCTTCACATTTTCAAACTATTACTCTAAATCTTCATGTGGACTCTTCCAGTTATGCTTGATTTTGATTATATATCCTACAACTTTATTGAAACTCAAAAACGTTAAGTGTTAGTTGAAATGGAGACATCACAAGGTTGAAACAACTTAAACATGAGAGCGAGGTTTTATATTTTTGACTGCAAAAATGGATTTTTGGATGATGCATGTGAACACAATTATAGATATGGGGTAACCGTTAGACAAATTAGTCATTAATATCTCAAAAATAGGGCACAAATGCTTAGTGCAATTTTGGACACTAATAAGACCTTCCAATGTTTCTATTTCTACTAATGCATCCATTTGCATTTATACACCTCTTGTTACCTTATGATATCATCCTTTGGTTTTGGAACATCACTTGGTCTCCAAGAAATATCCATGTTTGTGCCTACTAATAACACTTATACTCCTCCAATTGCCTCTATAAATTATGTTCTTCAACAAATAGTTCTTCCATTACAAGCTAAGATATCTCAAACTGAATAAATTAGTTATCATCCTAACCCATCCTTGGATTCATTTTCCTTGTTACATAACTCTTTGGCACCTAAAATTGCATATTATCCACTATCATTTATCTTTGTGGCTCCTAAACTCCCTCGCCATGAAGGAAAATGTGATGTTGAACAACATTTGCATCCCTTCCAAGAAGCTTATCTAGATTATATAGATAATGATAAATTGTTGCAAAAAATATTTCTAAGATGTCTTAAGGAGTGTGAACTTAAATGTTCCTATGATCTTCCTCTACAATCAATAAAGTCTTTAAACTTGGAAAATCTATTTCTCAAACACTTTTCTATCAACAATAGGGAAACGTTATCATATGGTTAATTTGCAAAGCTAAAACAAGGGTCTAGTGAAAAAATTAGTGATCATTTGCTAAGATAAAAGACTATGCTTGGAAATATGACCAATCAAATGGTTAATAATGAGATTCAATATATAGTTAGTCAAATTTTGCTATCACCGATTCTAGAGTCAATGATGTTTGAAAAAATCAAAGCATTCAATAAGTTATATAACACAATCAAAGAACACGAGGTTAAATTTATCACTTTCCACAACATAAGGAATACATTGAATTCTCCTTCTACTCCCAATGCCAAATTTAAAAATAACCCAAATGACAAGATAAAATAAAATGAAATCAAGAATTAGGATAAAATTATAGTTGATGTTATTAGACAACCATAACAAAAGATTCAATTACAAACTCCTCTAATAAGGTAATTTTTAATGTTACCATTGCCTCCTCATGTACTATTACAAAATATAATTTAGTGAAATCTAATAAATCTTCCTCCACCTACTAAACTTGACAGGGCTAGGCCTCAATCTATGAAATTTGAAGATAATACATATTGTGACTACCATATATGCATTACAAATTATACAAATTGATATTTCAATATTAAGCACAAGATTCAAAACCTCATTAATGAAAATGTTATATATATATTGGTACACTTAATGAAGACGCCAAGACTCAAGAAGATGACAATGCAAAAATGAAAATGTACACAGATCTTTTTCCTAATAATGATGAAAAAAAAAACAATTATGAAGTACCCCATGCATATAATTCTCATACTTCTCTTTCTAAATACAAACATAATATGTACTTGATACCTTAATACCATACTTATTTCCTTGGATTATTTTTAAAATATCAAATGACCTTAATTAGTGACATGTTTCATATGGAAAAATGCATGTTCTTTTATTTATCAATGAAATATTTTGTATTTTCATCATGGTAAACTTCATCTTTTTTATCTATTGGTTTAAACACATCACATAAAACCTTCAAATTTACAAATATTCTACCAATCTTTGCTAACATAACTTCTAACAACATGTGACATGTTTCTTGTGCCCAATGTCTATTTCAATAATTATTTTTATTTTATGTCTTTTATATTTTCTTACAACTAATTCATATTGGATTTAAATGTTTTCAATCTGTGTCAACATTTGATGATAAGTTTTAGAACTCTTATCTATTTTTGTTATATACTTGACAATGCACTTGACTACAACATGTTTGGAAAGCATAGTTTGTCAATATACATTTTATCTACATCCCTATAGTATGTAGTGATTGCATCATTTCTTGTAGGCTTAATTTTTTTATTTTATCTCTTATCTTTGAGTCTTGATATATTTTTTATCCCTCTAGATTGAATGGCCACTGTGCATTATACCTATAAGTAATAATAACTTGTTTATTATTTATTTCACACATATTCTTTTTAATATTTATATAACTATTTAAATGATTGAACATCCTACCTACAAACCATTATTCCTCCTTTCTTACATAGGTAGGTACCCTCTCTACACATTGTATATTGCTCTACATAATTGAATAGATCTTCATAGTCTTATTTAATATCCACATGTGTAAATTGTCTTTTACTTCAAAGACATGGATGCTAAATAAAATTTTATAATTCTTAAAATTCATAATATATAATAATTTATTAGTTACACTGATAAAATAAAAAAAATTGTATAAAAAATAGATTTGGAGAGGATTGATAACATAATTGTATGTTTTATTGGTGTGGATCTTCCCAAGGATTCCATTTGTGAATAATATAATAGAAGTATTTTTCAGCAATTTTCCATTTGTGATATTTTTTCGTATCAAAGTTTTCTATACTTGGAGCTTTGTCTAACCATATGAATCCATGCACATGTGGTGAACCTCTATGTTGTCATTCATATCTAGATACTATTTTATTTTCATTCCTTTTTAAATTATCTCATTAAGGAAAATTATGTCACAAGTACATGTAGTGTGCCAATATATGAGGATAATCAATAATATTTTATCTTCTCTAATTTTGGGTTTCTTGTGTATTTTTTAATTTTGTTCTTGGCATTAGCACATACATATATTAGTATGATGTATATCGTCTACACGTAGATTGAATCAAAGGATACATGACCTAGTTTGATGCAACCAAGAGGGTGATCCATATATCGAAATAAATGATTAATAAATTCATGCAAATGTACTTATCTCAACCATGGTTCTATCTAGTCACATATTCCATTAGGAAACAATTTTGGAAATTTCATATGAAGTAAGTTAATTTGACATACTCATTGATAGGAAAATCTCCAATCCCCAACCATTCAACTAGTGTTCCAAGATCTATATTAGGTTTATTTACCCATGCATGGATTGATCTCATCTCTCTTGAGGTATTTGGTTGTTTTGAGGCCATTGATGTCATGTCATGTGATTGATGATATATTATTCATCCATATCCATAATTGGACCTATGAATATAACTTCATTTACATCACAATCAAACTACATATGGATAAAGTTTAGTTGGTTAAAGACATTTTCATCAAACTTAGGTGGAAGTTTAGTAAGATAATTTTCATCAATTTTAACATCTCAATAGGACTTATCATATTATATTTTGTATTTAAGTTCTTTATATACCCACTCTCTATTGATAGTAAATTTTTAATTTATTTCACATTGATCTCTCTTCCAAACTATAATTATCAGCAAATCTTTTATTTGATGAGGTAAAAGCTTAGACATTTATTATACTTCTTATGGAAAACTTATTGTATGCCATTTATATTTATATTGACCTATCTTTTCTTGTGTCACTTTTTGGATTGGGTTCAAATGGGATATTAATATTTCTTCAACTTATGTTAAGATTATATGTTTTAGCACTTGTCACCCAGGGTCTATATTAGTTGATGTCAAAAATTAGTGATGACCTTTTTCCCATCAACATTTATTACATATAAGGACATGTAAATTTTCTCAAAAATATAGCGCATGCTTGGTAAAGCAAGATTACTTAGAACATGTCAAAAATTTATTTGAAAGGTACTCAAATATTTCCCAATCATTCCATTAGGATTAGTTATACTTTTTTTCTCTTTATTTTTTAGAATCTTGCATTCATATTCTAATTCTAAATTGCAATTTTGACTCTTCTAAATCATTATTTTTCATTATTTTCAATTCATTTTTCCTTCTAGGTTATGATGTTGTCTACTCTTGCACATATCATTAATTTGTGCATTTTTTACAACATCGACATTCATTAAATATTAACCTACATTACATGGTGTTTCAATCACATGTACTATCGATATTGAATTTGTTTATTCATAATTAATGTTGACATTATCAATTGATCAATTATAGTTCCTTTGAGATGTTTCACGATTACATTCTTGTTTGTGTTGTCTTTTTACCTGAGTTAATTGATCTGAATGTATTTTTATTATAAATATTATTGTCAACACATATTGCTCATCTTGAGATGTTTGTGTGTAAATATTTTTCATCTTATATGCATTTTATCTCTTTTTGGATTTCAGTTATTTAGTTGTCAATTCAGCTCTACGTTCTTAAAATATTTATCAATCATCATTATTTTGACTCTTTTTTGTCCTCTCTTTGTGTAAACATAAATTATTATTGTCTTCATTTGCATTATTATCTTTGAGATTCTCTCTAATATTCTCTTTGTTATTCTTCATTTTCAAAATTCAATTTTAATCGAGCCAAATTTATATAATTTTTAAAAATACTAAGTTTTTAATTTACTTGAAATATAACATTACATTTGACCATTATGAGATATGAACTCTAATCAATTCACTTGTAAATATAAATCCACACCAAAATATTAAATTGTATGACTTAAATTAAAAATAATAAAAAATATTTATCTAAATATTATTAGACTTTACATAAATCAAATAAAAAAAAATGTTCATAATAAAATAATTTTTACATATATAAAATAAATTAATAAATAATATTCAAAATAAAATAAAACAACCATATTAAAAAAAATTGAAAACATAAAAATCAAATAATATTACCCAATAAATTTTTAAACTTTACATTTAACCATTTATTTCTAAATATAATTTACACCTAAACGTCAAACCAAATAAAATAATCAAATAAAAAATACACAAAAATTTCAATAACTATTTTTCTCACTTTACATGCATATAAAAAGAAAAGAAAATAATTAAATAACTATTTTTTCATCTTTACAATTTTTTTTGAATATATATATATATATATATATATATAATGAAGATAATTTATCTAGATAAACCCTTCAAATATTATTTTAAGAAATATAAAATTGTTAAATTAATCTACGAAAGTAATGCCCTCAAGATCAAATAAACAAATAAATTATAAATGATTCTCAAGCGACAATTTACTATAAATAATTATCATTGTAGAGGAAAAGGAATACAGTGTGCAAAGTCAGTCTAATCTAGCATATATAAATTATTTGTTATATTGTATTTATGTGGATTTATCATATATTTAATTGTTTAATTCTTGTTATTTATTTTTGTGCTTTTTAATAGTTGTTTTTCTATATTTTGGTCTCGTTGCGATTCTTTGCTTAATATTGTATCAACTTTAATCATCTTTTAAATTTATATTTAAAACAATTAAAATAAAATGTTGGTTATTTTTTTATTTTATTTTATTTTAATTTTTTAAATTAAAAAAATGAAGATTTAAAAATCTCTCAACTTTTATCTTAAAAAATAAATAAATAACCCATAAATAAATATTACAAATTTGAAAATCCAACCAATTGCCCAAAAGCCATAAGACTATAATGAGTATGAGATATTGACCACCTCTTTTAAACAAAACCCACTGGATGTACTCTTAAGCGACGTACTGTTCCGACAAATTCTATTTTCTCACTGACCGACTGTTCCTTACCATTGCGGTATAATTAAAAATGCAGTCTTTCCTCATCCTTGCAGAACATATAGCAAATTTTATTAGGAGATCCTAACGTCCATAAAGCTTTTTCTCTATCATTTTTTAGACTCAAATCCTATGTCAAATCATTATAATCTAGACCCTTACCACCCCCGCCTCTGAATTTCTTTTCCAATGATTCGCCCTGGTCATTGGCGAAAATCTTGGATACCTCAATTCCGCCGCAACAGTTGGAAACCCTAGATCTAGGATAAAGAACATGAAAAACATCTAAGGGTGAGGATAGAGAAAAAAGACTAAAGAAATCCATGGCTCATCTTCGTCGACAACCTCGAAGGCATCATTTATTTCTACATCCTCCATTACTACAATATTTAGTGCTTATTTATAAGGCTCATCCCATGCCCAGAGAACTGGATCTCCTTTAGTATTGTCCAACCCTTAAGCCCTCACCTCCCTGATCCAGCCATTTGCTATATAAAGGTGGTTCGCCCATTTCCATCCTAATTCACAGCTTCGTCTCTGTTTTCTTCTGCAGCCCGATTTCTATTGTCTTCCGCAGCTGCATCCTCATCTTCACCTCCATCAAACCCTTCTGCACGATCTCCTCCATTATCTGCTCCACTAAGATCTTTATTAGCCGCTTCATCTTCTCCATCGCTTCGCCCCACATAGGAAGATATTCTTAATTTTTTTTTAAATTTATAGAAATGTTTAGAATTATAATTATTATTTTTCATTTTTTATTTATAATTTAAATATATTCAAATTTATATATTTAAATATATTTAAATTATTTTTAACAAAATCAATAAATAGTGGTATATATGTGTTCATATAAGAAAAATTGAATTGTTAATATAAAATTTTATACAATAATTTCTACTTTAAAATATCAAATATATATATACATACATTAATATTAAAAACCTTGATGAAATATAGTTGACGTAAAAACCTTCAACTAAAAAACCCTCAAAATATTATTATATCATTTTCATAAATAATAAGAAAAAGAAGGGAAAAAAACCCAAAAAAATATATAAGTGAATAAGAATTACAAAGGTGGTGTGCCTATAATACAGAATGATTATTGAAAAATGGTAAACATTACCAAATTATAAAAGGTGCAATTTTTTTTTACAGATGTGACAACAATATATTTTTAAGAATAGAGAAGTTAGTTTAAATTGGTCCCATGAATAATAGATGAAATTGTACATTAAAATAATATGGTTCATATAATTTTATGAGCCTTTTTAGAATATAACTTTTGTTCATGATGGTATATATTAATTATTTGTTTATGAGATGTTATTTAATATTTTAAGTTTATTTTTAATATTAAATCAATATTTTAATTTTATAATTTAAAAATAAATTATTAATTATAATATCAAGCATAATATTAAAAAAGTTAAAATACTTAAAAAAAATTAAATTATATAATTATTTTTTATAAATAAAAAGAGATTAATTTAAATATATAAATAAATATTTTTTAAGATCAAAAGAATGATACTTTAATATATAACTTTTACATCTCAAGTAAAGAGAAATAATTAATACTACACGATACTATATTAAGGATGTTATGATAGAGTTGGGCCTTCAACATATTTTCTAATAATTCTATACAATGATAGGACCATTGTATCAAGGATACGATGAAAAAGTTGGATCTTGAACATATTTATAATAATTTTATATAATTATAATAATAATGCATGAAATTAGTATTGTTTTTCACAATATCATTAAAAGGCAAGAAAGCGTACTAGATTTCACATATCATTCAATCATGTAATTTCTATATCTGCTATTTGTGATTGAAGAAAAAGACAGACATCTTTATAAAACTATTGTAATTTTGTCAATAAAATATCTAAAAATTTAAATTATTGTCAGAATAGTAAATACTTTAAAAATTAAGTATTGATAAATAAATTCTAGCTTTTTTAGGATTTTTTTTAGAAATCTTGGATAAATGTTAGAATATATAAAAATCTATCTAAAATATTTATATATATTTTTTAATTTTTTAAATATATGAAGATATATATTGAGATGTATTTTTTTAAGCAAATTAAATATTTGTATTAATTATAAGTATAATAATTGTGGACATTTATAAATATTAAATTAAGACAATACTTTTTTGTATATTGTTTTATATGAATTCGTAAAAAAATGTTGAAATTCTCTATATTTATATTTATAAATATTTTATTTTTTTAATTATAAAATATTAGACTTGCATCACTTTAACAATTCTATTAAGTAGTAAAATATAACTTTGAAAACATTAAAATAAGTATATCTCATACACATATCATTTATTTTTAAATGTTGAAAATGAATCATATATCTTTTTATTTTATTATTAATATTATGATATAATTTTTTATTCAAATTACTCATAAATATTTCAAAAAAAAATATTTTTGCGTTAAATTTTAACATCTTAAATATATATGTTTTTTTAATTTATATTTATTAAAAAAATTTTCATATGGCTTTCCGATTTTTGAAAAATAAATCCACTACTTTTTCTTATAACACATTGCATGTAATAATTATCTTAACTTGAAATACGAACTTTTTAATAATATTTTATTAATGTAAATCAATTCTCATTAATATCCTTCCATAATACCTCTTATATATATATATATATATATATATATATATATATATATATATATATAAATATAAATAAAATAAACATTCATATTATTGAAGAATAAATATACTATTTTTTTTGTTATATATTGCATGTAATAATTATCTTATCTTGAAATACTAACCTTTTAAAATATTATATTAATATAAATTTCTTCTCATTAGCATCCTTTCATAATACTTACAAATATTTCAAAATGAACCGTATAACTAATATAATCTTGTAAAAATATCACATTACCAAATATTTATATTTTGCTCATAATGCTTAAATATTTATTTGAATTAATAGTACCTCTACGATTTAATCATTTATATGCATAAATTTTTATATGTTTAAATATAAAAAATATAATCGATAAGATATTTAGTTCGGATATGTGAAAAACATAATCCCTTCACATGCACAAATCTGTATATTTTCAAAGTATTTAAATAGAATTTAATAATAAAATAAATAATAAAAGTAGATATATTGATATAATTAAACCATGAAAATAGTTTCAAATTTTGCCTTAAAAATATTGAAATAAAATATACAATAAAAATAATAATAATAAATTTTTATAAAGATAATACCAACCAATTCTTAGAGGAAATTTAATGGTGAAATGTTCTTTAAAAAAAATTGATAATAATTATTTATTAATAATTATTTTTAAATATTGATATAATTTATAGTGTACAAATAAATATAAAAAATAATATATATTTATTATTATAATTTTTATATTTTATTATATTAGTAATTATTCCTACAATAGTATTGGGAGAGGGGTGGCGTTATCATTTAATTATTTTAAATATGACATTATAAAATTAAAAACAAAACAATTTAATTGTTTGGAAGTTAATATGATTAAATTTCAAAAAAAAAAAAAAAAAAAACAATAAATATGAGAATTTACAAAATATATAAATACAAGAAAATTTAAATAAAAAATAAATAAAAATGTAAAGTAAAGTTGAAATTAATAAAAATTAAATAATAAAAAAAAAAATTAAATTAAATTATCATTTATATTAAGCACATTTAATGTTCTAAACATTACATATTTTCTCATTATTTTTTCGATAGAACTTTCCTCATTATTTTTAAATGAATACATATTATATTAAAACATAATAATTTATAACTAAATAATCATATTACATTATATTTATTATTAATGATAATAATAATAGCAATACAATTGTACATAAATTATCATTAACAAAAAAATTAAATTAAATTTTCATTTATCTTGACCACATAAAAAATAAATCTTTTACATTTAATGTTCTAATAATTACATATTTTCTCATTTTTTTTTTTAGAACTTTCCTCATTATTTTTAGTATGAATACATATTATATTAAAGCATAATAATTTATAAATAAATAATCATATTACATTATATTTATTAATAATGATGATAATAATAACAATACAATTGTATATAGATTATCATAAAAAAATTAATAATTAATTTATAAATAATATATAGATTTTATCATATCATATTTGTAAATAATCATAATAATGAATTTGTAAAAATAAAATAATGTACAAATTTTATTATAATAATATATAAATAATCATAATTAATTTATAGTTAATATATATTTATCACATCATATTTATAATCATAATCATTTATAGATAGTATATAAATTTTATAACATATTCATAAATGATCATAACAATAAAATTTTAAAAATAAATTATTGAAAAAAAATATCATCACCATAATAATAAATAATATATATAATTATAACTTAGATTTTATATTTATATATATATATATATATATATATATATATATATATATATAAAATAAATGATCATGATTAATTTATAGATGATATATAGATTTTATAGCAACATATTTATAAATAAACATAACAATAAATTTTTAATAATAAATTAAATATATAGATGATCATAACTTATATATATATATATATATATATATATATATGATCATGATTAATTTATAGATGATATATAGATTTTATAACAACATATTTATAAATAAACATAACAACAAATTTTTAATTATATATATATATATGTATGTATAATTTTTAAGAAATATATAAATTTTACATCAATATATTTATAAATAATTATAATAATAAAATTTTAAAAATAAATTATCATAAAAAAATTCACCATATGTTAATAAGTTATATGTAGATAATCATTATATATATTAATTATATCATATTTATAATAGATAAACATGATTAATTTATAAGTAATATATATATTTTACTGTAATATATTTATAAGCAATCATCATAATAAAATTTTAAAAATCATATATAGATAATTATAATGCATATGATAGTAAGTGCTAATAACATATATATTTTAAATAAATTTATGTAAAATACACCCGTAAATATTATAGATTTATCTAAAATATATATACTATTTTTAATATTTACTTAAAATTTGAAATTATATTTAATATAATTTATTTAAAAAATAATTATATTTTATAATAAAAATATTTAATATTTTTATACGATCATCAAATTTAATACTGCTTATTATATCATCCTAAATCTTTACATATCTTTACACATTGATTAAATATTTCTATTAGAAAACAATTTAAACATTTTCCTACCTTATAAACACTTTCAATCCCGCTCCTTAATACTTTGTTGTTAATTAAAACTGTTTTTATTATTCAAAATTTTGTTTATAATAAAAAATACTTTTAATTTTCACTGAAACCTTTTCCTCTACATTACATTAAAAAACAATTTCTTTATATAAACAAGATTAAAAAATATACTATAAATATAATTTTTTTTAAAACAACAAAATAAAATGTATTTTTTTTAAAAATAAAAATAAATAAAATTTTAAGCGGATTTGAAAAACAATGTTGAATGATTTTCACTTAGAGAAAAAAAGAAAGAAAGAAAGATAAATAGAGTTGACCGTAAGATTTAAGCCCTGCCCAGGGTTTTGTGGAAAGAAAGTATATTTTATAAAATTGAAAGTTCGAGTACATTTTAGTATTAAAAAGAAACGAAGAAATATATTCGAGCACATGAAAACCCTTAAAAGTTTATCTAGAATAAAGTTTTCCGACCAATCTAAAGTGTTAGATTTGTAATAACGAAACTTTTTAAATTCGTTGTATGAACATAAAGCCCCACAAAAGAGTTCAGGAATCCACTATATAAATGCAGCAAATGGCCAACTGAAAAAATCCACTTTCAAGACATAATTCAGGAATCCATAAGAACTGGAAGGCCAGTTTACACCTAAAAATGCAAATTTCACATCTTAACTACAAATAAGGTTCTAGAAGTTGAAGATCCCTACAAATCGAAATTTACATTTTAAATTTTACGATCCTATTCACACTCGGCACTACCCTGTAATGGGGTGTTAAAAACCAGCCTCCTCCAAAAATTTATAAGTACCATTGTCAAAAATTTATAAGTACCATTGTCAGTGGGAGCTCCAATAGACTCTTTGCAGTTAAAACATACAACACAACACATTACTTTCACTATCGTTTTGGAACTCTTACTTGCACATCAGCCTCTTCTCTCTCTCTCACTCACTCACACACTCTCTCTCTCTCTCACACACACACACATATATACACTATTAGCTTAAAACAAATCTCCGGATCAGCTTTGTTTTTTTAAAGTTTCAACTAAATTTAAATTTAAATACGGCATTTTAAGATGCGTCTCACCTTCATGAAGAAACGAAATAAATCTAAAAGTTCTTTAAATATTGAGCATCAACTTCTTATATAAATATGACATATATGAGCTCTAAATACACTCTATAAGCACAATATGGGTTACAGTTTGAAGAGGACAGATCATATAGTGTACCTGTTAGAAAACAGACCCAGATTGAAACTCCAATTTGAGGAATCAGTCACCGATCTTGGTGACTCATAAGCTGTAAGAGTCAAGACATGATAATATTGTAATGTACAGGTTTACTAGTTAACAAGAAGGACAGAACAGAAGAACGTCTACAATGGATATTTACATTTAATCTACTCTGTGAACAAAATGTAGACGTTTAACAAGAAGGACAGAACAGAAGAACGTCTACAATGGATATTTACATTTAATCTACTCTGTGAACAAAATGTAGACGTAATTACAGTGGACAAATTATACCTGTCGTTGAAATCACTTTTCTGTGTATAGTTAAAGATAGTCCTGGTAAACCTACTTCACACCAAAACACACTGTTAGAAATTGAAGTCAACTGGAGTTAATTTCTCCAAAACTACCAGTTCCACCTCCTTCTCATGCATGCAGCAGCAGTTAACATTTAGTTAGTTAAACAACAGTTAGAGAATTTGTTTTAGTTTTAGTTTGCATGCAAAGACTAAAATTAGTCTTCAGTTTGCTTTTCTAATTATTGTTTGTTTTCAAATCTATTTAAAGGACTCATGGGTGCAGTATTGTAATAGACAGAAAAGGAAAAAGATCAAGAAGATTTGCAAGATTCAAGAAGATCAATAAAAAAATCTTGTTTTTTTCCTAATTGCTGAAGCAATCTAAGTGTGTTATGTTTTTTTTATATGCTTTGTTTTTTCTGTCAAAGTGGTATCAGAGCCCATGGAGAGAATCTTGAGAAGTTGCAGAAAATTTTTAGACCCTGTAGATCCACGCAGAAGAAGGTTCAGAGCCAGCTTAACACTCTGGCGTTGGAAGGTGAAGTGCTACCAATGAATGCAGCCAGTGAAAGAGCCTACTGAGATACGCAGTTTGTGGGAGAAGTAGCAGCAGCTGCTAAACGTTCAAAAAAGAGCAGCCTGCATACAAAAGTGCAGCTGCTCAAGAACAAATGAGCAGTCTGGTAGATCGTGGATGAGATGTTGCACACATGCGTCCAACAGAGCCGAAACTGCCATTGAAGGAAGCGCCTAGGTGGAAGCATAAGAAGAGAGCAGCCAACGAAGGAGGTTGCTCAGAATCAGTTTGAAGGAAGAAGGCTTTGAGCCAACGTGTGTCTCAGCCGACAATGGGAGACCCAACAGCTGCCAAGGAAGACACAGACATCTGGAATGTAGCTCAGCCGAAGAAGCCAACATAAGGTGGAAATCATGAGAGAAGAAGCCAGCTTGAGAAATTACACTACAGAGGCACAACGGAAGGTGTTATAGACGGTGCTAATATTCTCAAGTAGTGGAATTATGCCATCAGGAGGAAAATATGCAGCCACCGTGAAGCAAGTGGTGGCTCAGATGGCTAGAAAGACTCTTAGTATGGGGGCTAACAGATAACTCTTGGAAGGGCGCATCAAACAAGAAGATCGCCCAATAGCTACTGGTGCAGAGAAGGTTCAGATTAATGCACAAAGTGGTGTCTATACAATGATCCTTACTTTCAAACAGGTTTTATGAATCCATGTCAATGCCAACAATATGAAAAATACATGAATTTGCAGAATGGCTGCTCAAAGGAATGCAACATAAAATAAGTAAAAATCACTTTACGGTTATAGATTATTTGCTAGTGACGTGCTCTTGCTTTGTGTTCCATGCATACTCATCTTAACAAAGATAGCTACTACATGAGAACTTGATACCTTGCTGATTCTAGATGTTCTAGCTAAGGTCTCACAGACAGGTTTTATATGTGACTCAGACAAGTAGAATAAGCAAAGATCCAGCACCAGTTATTACCAACCATCAGCAACAAGAATGGTGGTTGCTGTGTAGACAAGTCTGTACCCTTTCAGACTCACACGACATCCTTAGATTAATCTTCTACGCTGCCCAGAAGTACCCAGCAATCACAAACAGATTACCACAACTCAGAATATGTCCACCACGACTTGCTCATTGCTTTTCCCAGACCATTATACAATCAGACACTGTGAACAGGTTGCTGGTCTGCTATAGGAATTATGCCCAGCATGTAATAAAGTTTGTAACAGCCATTGGTAGTGACTGTATGAGCAGGTCTGCACTTAATAAACTCTTACGGCTCGCTGCTGAGTCCCCACGACTTCCAATAATCTATGTATTATTTAATATGGCAGACACCTTTTCCCTGTCCACAAGGATTTCTAAATTTTCAACAAGTAATAACCTGACGCTTATTCTACTCTAGATAATAATGTTCCTTCTTGTTTATTATGTTCTTTCTTGTTTCTTGTTCACGCCATACTTTATATCATTTTAAAACGCACATGATCCACAATCCAAAATCCTTAGCAATAGAAGGTCCGCCCCTGTATCGTCACAGTATTTAAACCAAATATACCGTATGCTGTCCAGATCCATATGCTCTGCCTAGTATAAACTCAATAATTGGAGTATATAAAGCAATTGACATCAACATTTCTGCTCAAAATAAACGTTATATGGTAGTCCATGAAATTGTCGATCTTCTCAAGCCAAAATGCTAATTGGGCTTCTTGTTGGCAGAGCAATAGTGATTTGATAAAGAACTACAACAAAATAGCATAACCCAAGAACCTTGATCAACTAAACTGCTTACAACATAGAACATGTTCGTGCAGGCAACTTCCTGAAGGAATTGAGTGGAATAGAAGGAAGTTTGTATCGAAATCAAGGAAGACGCAATGTGTATAAGTCTGGAATCACGGCCATCACTCGGAATGGAGTGACATAGAACACAATGGTAACAAACAAGCAAAAAGTGATAAAAATGGTAGTAGCTCGAGGATCCCTCAAGAGGGCTTGAATCTTTTCCCCTTTTGTTACCAAGTCACCCGCCACGGTCTGTATCCTACCAAATAATACAGTCTATATACATATATATGGACCTACACTTTAAAAATATGGGATGGCGTATACACAGCATGTATCCTTTCCTCCAAACAGGCGAATTACCTTTCCAAATAGACACCATTAAATATACAACATCAAGACTGTTTTCTTTTTATATATAACCATACGTTCCCTTCCATATCTAATGACTATAAAACTTACTGAAAACATAATTATCTAGGCTCAAAAATTTTATGCTCAGCCAACATCTCATAGCACAACAAATAACATCAACAATCACACAATTATATTCTTTGATCTACAAACAGTCTTTTTTTTCCCACAGGATACATGCTTCATTAATACTTACCAAAATTTTTGTCTATGTATTACAGACATCTTCTGACTCCTCTCTCCAAAAGAGATCCTCTTTTGTCTCCTCTCCTCCCACCTTACAGAAACTTCTCTTGGATGAGAGGCATTTGTTTTGTCCTTCCTCTCTCTTCTACGTCACCTTTCTCTTTTTTTTTTGTCCTGCGCTCTCCTCCCTCTTAACAAAGTTTTCTTTTTGCTATATTTTGTCTCCCTCCTAACTTCTACGCCCAATCTGGGCCAGGATAAAATAGGAAACAGTTTTTAAATTTGCAACAACATTCCAAGGTTGAAATATTTCAGCCATTCCTCCATTATTCCCTCAACAGCCCAACAATTATTGTTTTCACTTTTACTTTTTACAATTACTCCTTAATTTTAACATTTAAGAGGAAAATACAATAAAATCAAATTTCAGTTTAATCATGATCATGTCTTGTGTAGATGCTCCTGCATCATATTCTCCCTCTAGAAACAATTTGAACCTTAGTTCAAATGAAATGCTGCCTCCATGCATTAGTCTTTACTGTATGCCTGGATTCCACAGTCTTCTTGTCAATGATAATGCTTGAATTTGTCTTTGCTGGTCTTTGCCTTTCATCTTGCTTTTCTTCCTCTTTAGATATATCCTTCTTCTCATCTCTTTCTCAGCTGCAATCTCCCACTTCCATGCTTCTTCATCTTCATATATGTCTTCAAAGTTTTCATCTTCTATACCTGCATTCAAAACATTAAAAGCAACCTTAGTAGAAAAACATTGAGGCCATGAAGCCCCTTGGCTGCCTTCACATTTCTATTTTTGTTTCTTGACCAAAACTGCCTTAGTCTCATTGCTTTGCTCTTGTTTTGCCTCACTCTTTCCAATGATGCCTTCTTCCTTCATCTCTCTTGAATTACCAAACAACTCCTCTATCATTCTCAATTCTACCTTTAGTGAGATCTCATCCATCTCACAATTTTCATCAAACTTGGGCTTATCAACCTGAAGGATTGCTTGTTCCTTACTAGCCTTACTCTTCATCTTATCACTCAACACAAACTCATTCAAATCTTCATGTCCTATATCAAACTTAGGACCAGATTGTCTTTCATCTTCTATAATTACATTCATCCATTTTATAGTTTCTTCATACAAATCAGCTTCTTCATCCACATCAATATATTCATCAAAAACAATTGCAGTATTCATACCTTCTATCTCCTTGCTTTCTTCAATCTCTGCTTGAAGCCATCTTGTCTGTTCTGCTGCATATTCTTTCCTTTCCTCATCATCCATCCCTTTGGAAGTCTCTCCTTGCTGTGTATTAGTCTTTACAACCACTTTCCATTCTTTATTTTCCATAAAAAGATTATTAAATGATTCAAAAACATCATTACCTTGCCATGTACTTGTGTCATTCTTCACCTTTCTCCATTGATTTCTTGGTGTTGCTGTCTCACCACTCACATCTTCATTCTTTGCCTTCTTAGGTACCCATACTTGCTTCTCTTTCTTACCATTTCTCTTCTTAGGCCATGTAGGCATCCTGCATCCATGCTTTTGTACCAGCACCTCCTCTTGCTTGGGAGTTTGCTTCTTCCACCATTTAGGCATCACATACCCATGGTTAATTGGAAACTTTACCTTTCTAATTGCTTCTCTAACATGCATTTCAACAGTTTCATGCTCATAAGAAGAATCAATTATTGAACTCAACTTTACCTCTTTAATGGGCTGCTCCATAAGTTCTTTGTCTTGCATAGCTTCTTGATTGTCTATCGTTTCTTCTTCCTTTGTGCTTGGCTGTCCTCTTTCTTCTTCTTGACATTCAATGGCATCATGGAATTCATCTTCATCTTCCATCTCTCCTCTCTCATGCATTAACCAATGCATCTTATCAACAACAACAAACTCTCTTCTCATTCCTGCACATTCACTTGTGCAATTGGTGTCTTCTCCTGCACCAATCTCTTCATTCTCCAAGGCCCTTCTCTTGACCTTCAATAGGCTGCTCATACCTGCATTTACCCATTCGAAAACAACATTAGATACAAAAACAAGAGACCATAATGTCTCCATGAGTATCCTCTTAATGGACATTCTCATCTTTTCAAGTGCTCTTCCTGGCACTTCATCTTTTCTCTCTTCTTTACTCTTGTTCTCCTCAATGAGAACCTTCTTCTCAACTTCTTCCTCTTGCTGCTCACTTGGCAACCTTCTTATCTTCTTGCCTCTTTGGGCTTCCCTCTTCATGGCAATCTTCTTTTGCCTTCTTCTCCTTTTCACTAGGAGATCTATTGGCCACTGCAACCTTTTCTTTATTGGCCATACCCATGCTTGTTTATCAATCTGCATCCAAGACTCATACTCATCTTTAACCTTAGCTAATTCTTTCTTCAAACTGGCAATTTCTGTATTAAAATCAACATTAGTCATACCTTTGATGCTTGCTTTCCTCTTGCTGCCCTCATATGCCTTGCTGCTCTGTAGTGCCTTCAACAATGCTTCCATCTCTGAGATCTTCACCCAAGTCTTTTCCACCTTGGTCTCTTGATCCCTTGTCTCACCCAAGCCTTTTCTCCTTGACTGGTCTTTTGACAATCCACGTGATCTCACCTAGGCCTTTTGCATCCTAGTCTTTTGATCTTCTTCTCAATCCTGCAGCAACCCTTTAGACAACTCTTTAACAAACACAAATTACAAATCCAAGCTTACCTTGCTTTGGATCTTTCTCCTGAGAATTCACTTGCTCTTCTTCTAGAGCTTCTCTAAGCTTCTCTTCTCAATTTTTCAAACTTCATCCTTTACCTCACCTAAGTCTGTTTCACCTTAGTCTTTTGGCAAGCTATCCAAGCTTCCTCTTGGATCTTTTTCTCTAAGCCTTCCTTGGCTTCTTCTCTTCTTAAGCCTCAATGGCTTGGCTGCCTTTCTCTTCACCTGCAACTTCTTCACTTGATTGCTTCTTAACATAATAACTCAAATCAAATAGCACAAATATTCATACCTTTTCTCCAGCAGAGTCATCTAGTGCTGTCTCCTGTTGATCCCTTTGCCAAATCCCAAGAGCTTCAAGCTCTGATACCAAATGGTGTATATACAATGATCCTTACTTTCAAACAGGTTTTATGAATCCATGTCAATGCCAACAATATGAAAAATACATGAATTTGCAGAATGGCTGCTCAAAGGAATGCAACATAAAATAAGTAAAAATCACTTTACGGTTATAGATTATTTGCTAGTGACGTGCTCTTGCTTTGTGTTCCATGCATACTCATCTTAACAAAGATAGCTACTACATGAGAACTTGATACCTTGCTGATTCTGGATGTTCTAGCTAAGGTCTCACAGACAGGTTTTATATGTGACTCAGACAAGTAGAATAAGCAAAGATCCAGCACCAGTTATTACCAACCATCAGCAACAAGAATGGTGGTTGCTATGTAGACAAGTCTGTACCCTTTCAGACTCACACGACATCCTCAGATTAATCTTCTACGCTGCCCAGAAGTACCCAGCAATCACAAATAGATTACCACAACTCAGAATATGTCCACCACGACTTGCTCATTGCTTTTCCCAGACCATTATACAATCAGACACTGTGAACAGGTTGCTGGTCTGCTATAGGAATTATGCCCAGCATGTAATAAAGTTTGTAACAGCCATTGGTAGTGACTGTATGAGCAGGTCTGCACTTAATAAACTCTTACAGCTCGCTGCTGAGTCCCCACGACTTCCAATAATCTATGTATTATTTAATATGGCAGACACCTTTTCCCTGTCCACAAGGATTTCTAAATTTTCAACAAGTAATAACCTGACGCTTATTCTACTCTAGATAATAATGTTCCTTCTTGTTTATTATGTTCTTTCTTGTTTCTTGTTCACGCCATACTTTATATCATTTTAAAACGCACATGCTCCACAATCCAAAATCCTTAGCAATAGAAGGTCCGCCCCTGTATCGTCACAGTATTTAAACCAAATATACCGTATGCTGTCCAGATCCATATGCTCCGCCTAGTATAAACTCAATAATTAGAGTATATAAAACAATTGACATCAACATTTTTGCTCAAAATAAACGTTATATGGTAGTCCATGAAATTGTCGATCTTCTCAAGCCAAAATGCTAATTGGGCTTCTTGTTGGTAGAGCAATAGTGATTTGATAAAGAACTACAACAAAATAGCATAACCCAAGAACCTTGATCAACTAAACTGCTTACAACATAGAACATGTTCGTGCAGGCAACTTCCTGAAGGAATTGAGTGGAATAGAAGGAAGTTTGTATCGAAATCAAGGAAGACGCAATGTGTATAAGTCTGGAATCACGGCCATCACTCGGAATGGAGTGACATAGAACACAATGGTAACAAACAAGCAAAAAGTGATAAAAATGGTAGTAGCTCGAGGATCCCTCAAGAGGGCTTGAATCTTTTCCCCTTTTGTTACCAAGTCACCCGCCACGGTCTGTATCCTACCAAATAATACAGTCTATATACATATATATGGACCTACACTTTAAAAATATGGGATGGCGTATACACAGCATGTATCCTTTCCTCCAAACAGGCGAATTACCTTTCCAAACAGACACCATTAAATATACAACATCAAGACTGTTTTCTTTTTATATATAACCATATGTTCCCTTCCATATCTAATGACTATAAAACTTACTGAAAACATAATTATCTAGGCTCAAAAATTTTATGCTCAGCGAACATCTCATAGCACAACAAATAACACCAACAATCACATAATTATATTCTTTGATCTACAAACAGTCTTTTTTTTCCCACAGGATACATGCTTCATTAATACTTACCAGAATTTTTGTCTATGTATTACAGACATCTTCTGACTCCTCTCTCCAAAAGAGATCCTCTTTTGTCTCCTCTCCTCCCACCTTACAGAAACTTCTCTTGGATGAGAGGCATTTGTTTTGTCCTTCCTCTCTCTTCTACGTCACCTTTCTCTTTTTTTTTTGTCCTACGCTCTCCTCCCTCTTAACAAAGTTTTCTTTTTGCTATATTTTGTCTCCCTCCTAACTTCTACACCCAATATGGGCCAGGATAAAACAGGAAATAGTTTTTAAATTTGCAACAACATTCCAAGGTTGAAATATTTCAGCCATTCCTCCATTATTCCCTCAACAGCCCAACAATTATTGTTTTCACTTTTACTTTTTACAATTACTCCTTAATTTTAACATTTAAGAGGAAAATACAATAAAATCAAATTTCAGTTTAATCATGATCATGTCTTGTGTAGATGCTCCTGCATCACAAAGGAAGAGAACCGTAACAAGCCATGCATGGGAATCGTCAGGGTGTAAGTTTGTTGATTGCTAAAGCGTTAACCGAGCTTAGTTCCACAGATTACAGCCTTGCTAGAGCGAAGAAGTGCTCATGAAGCTTGTGGTGCAGGCTTTAGAAATGAAATTTCATTTTATATCGTCAATTTTATGTGCTTTGAGGCCGTATATCGATAGGGTTGAGTAGATAAGGCGGAACCAAGAGTCAACCAGGAGCAACTGTCAAGTTTGGGGAGCTTGATGCAGTGCAGTGGTGGCAATGGTAGTTGAAGCCATGAACAATGATGGAGAAATGCGTGGTCAGAGAATGGTCAGAAGACATCAACTTCATGCAGGATAGAAGCCAGCTAGAGAAAGCTCAGCCGGTGTGAAAAATTAAAAATAGCCCGCGTGGAAGGATGGAGCTTAGTGGAGCTGCAGCAACAGTAGCAACATCTGATGGAAAGGTAGAACTAGAAGCAGGAGTGAAGACAGGTCGAAGATTAAAGCAACCCACATAAGTGTGAGAGCAGCCAAGGCTTTGAAAAGAGCCAAGCAGTAGAACAATTGACGAAAGAAGGTAGTGCAAGAGGCACATGTGAGAGATGGTAAGAGCTCCAAATTTGGTAAGAGATTTTCAAAGCTCGAGTTGCATAGTGAATGAAGCTATGAAAGTGTGTGAGTTGCATAGCAAGTGAAGCTGTGAAAGCATGTGTTGAATAGTGATCCTGAAGATTAGGCTGATCGTTGGCAAATCTAGACCAACATGGAAAGAACCCAGCAAAGTCCTTGGAGGAAACCTGAACAATTAAGCATCAGGTGAAAGAAAGGTAAGCAAGCAATAAGCTTGCAGGGTTAGACATAAGCATGTCCGTTGATAGCCTTTCAATAGGCTACTCCTTAGTCTTAAACATTGAGTGAACACTCATTGAGCAATTGTATTTGTTCGTAGCCTCAATATAGGCTATATCAGGTGGTGTATTCCACATATAAGGTGATGTATTTTGCAAGTCGGTGTATTCTGCATGAGAGGTAGTGTATTGACAAAATTTAGGCATTGTAAATGCTGAAGTAGTTAGTGGTAGAAATTAAGGGGGAGTGTTAGAAACTGAAGTCAACTGGAGTTAATTTCTCCAAAACTACTAGTTCCACCTCCTTCTCATGCATGCAACAACAATTTACATTCAGTTAGTTAAACAATAGTTAGAGAATTTGTTTTAGTTTCAGTTTGCATGCAAAGACTAAAATTAGTCTTCAGTTTGCTTTTCTAATTATTGTTTGTTTTCAAATCTATTTAAAGGACTCATGGGTGCAGTATTGTAATAGACAAAAAAGGAAAAAGATCAAGAAGATCTGCAAGATTCAAGATCAATAAAAATTCTTGTTTTTTCCCTGATTGCTGTAGCAATTTGAGTGTGCTCTATTTTTTCTATATGCTCTATTTTTTTTGTCACACACAACCTCACGGAGTCACCACAGAATATTTATATATTTACAAGGTTAGAACTAATGTCATGTTTAAATTATGGGGCTAATCAAATATCCTGTACAGGTGAGAGGGGAATACGTCATTAAGAAAAATAAAGGGGGACGTCCATAGCTCAAATTAACTTCATTACTCAGAGAGGAATCCTATGTTGTGAGGTGCAATAATTTTTATTTTTTTTTGGCAGCCCCTACGGAAAGTGATAATTCTTTCATGGATGTTGTGTCACTATAAAACAGTGATTTGATTGAAACTTTACATCTGTGAGATTTGACCTCTCGTGAATGCTTTACATAAAGCAATGATACCAGCAACATATATCATGGGACATGAAGGCCCCCCATTTTGGCGAAGGTTGTCACTACAAGAGTATACATTTAGGTTGGAGCTTCTAGGGCTAAGGGGACCAAGCCAAGTGAATGATCTGTAAGTAGCCTCAACTATCCTTTATTTGAAAATATGATTGTGCTCGACCATCTTAATTCCTAAGTGCTTCGAATGTTGCATAGTTGATCCGAAAATCCGCTAGATATTCCATATTAGGTTTCATTAACACATAACTTATATACCTAAATAAGTGATTCTTAGATGACCATTCCAAACTAGTTTACTTTCTAAAACAGACATAGATAAGTGCTGTAATTACATTATAAAGCACACTGAACATGAAACTTGAAAATAATACAAAAGATAAGAAGGATAAAAGAATTATCTTAGAGAAACTTGATGTAGGAAAAAGTCCAATGGGTTGGGGCAATTTCACTTTTCTTTTCACTATATATTTTATAAATATACATGTTACACTTTTGGACTTTATGAATAGCTATACTAGTTACTACATTATCTAAGCTCATAGTTAGTTGCTTTACAATCTGATTACACTTCATAACATAGTCTAACATTGAAAACAATCACTAATTGTTAGGGATTAAAGAAGATATTATAAAAAATACTCAAACTTGCAACATGCAATGTGAATGTACCTTAATAACTCCTCACATAATTCTCTAATATATATTGTTTTCACAAGGTTTATATTTATGCCATCACACTTTAAAGTCTACCAAAAAGTTCAACTGAATTATCATTAGGCAAAGGAAACATTTGCAACCATTCTCTTTCCCATGTTTTGTATGGTGATGAAACCATCAGTGTATGCAAAGTAGCAGTTTCACAAACACTACCTATACACATCGATAATTATACAAACATTAGGGCAATTGAAGAAACAAAACCTAAGTTTAATGGAAATTTTACTCTATATTAAAAACCCTATCATTTCAAGTGCTAACAAGTTGATGTACAAATTTGGGGGACAAAAAACATGATAATCATCCAAATTTGTAAATTTTTTTACAAAGGACATACAATTTTTTTAAAAAAAATACGAGGCTCAGGCTATTATCCAAGACTCAAGGGTGTATGCCCTTTCAAAAGGGTATAAAGGGCATATAACTTTTTTAATACAAAAGGCATATGCCCTTTGTAATACAAAGGGCCTAAGCCCTTTGCAAACAATAAAGGGCATACACCCTTTTTCAATATTTAATTTCAACGATTTGGAGAGTAGAAACTCGTGGCTATGATACTTGGAGAATAATTCCATTTTGCTAAAATTTCATGCATGCATTTGGAAGTTTCACTCCACCAATGGGATTCAACATTGGATTGGTTCAAATCAGGTATGTTATTTTAGCTTTTTTTTTCATTTTTGTGTAACTTATTGAACTAGGGGTTTTAATTTAAATTTGCACTGATTTTTTTACATTGCCTTAAAAAATCTATATTTTTTAAATTTAAACATATAAGTTCAATGGATCCATTTCTTGAAGAAAATGTTAGACAAAACCTCCAAGAGTTTGATTTTGTACGAGAAGAAATTGAATTGTATGAGAAATACAATGCTAAACATCAACAATTATAAATAATTATCAATGGTTTGCATCACTCTTCAGCTGGTAGTGCACAAAGTTTACTTACCAATACATTAGAATATATTTTTAATGAAGTGGGAAATGAGATTTCACAATTGGATGCAATGTTACACCAAAGAAAGGCTCTGAAACAATTTTTTAAATTTAAATTTGTATCGTAGAGAAACTCTAAAATAATTTTTAAGTTTTTTTTACAAAGGGCATACGCCTTTTTAAAAAAGGCGTATACCCTTTTTAAAATGACATATACTTTATTTTTAAAAATATGAGGTTCAGGGTATTGCCAAGCCTAGAGGGCATATGCCCTTTTCATAGGGTGTACGCCCTTTCAAAAGGGTATAAAGGGTGTAAGATCTTTATATTACAAAGGGTGTATGGCCTTTGTACTACAAAGGGTGCATGCCTTTTGTAATACAAAGGGCGTACACCCTTTGTACTACAAAGAGTGTACGTCCTTTGTAATAAAAAGGGAGTATTGCCTTTACAAATAATAAAGGTTATACGTCCTTCTTCAATATTTTATTTCAACTATTTGGAAAGTAGAAACTCATAGCTATGAGACTTGGAGAAGATTTTTTTTTGCTAAATTTATATTCACACATTTTGAAGCTTCATTTTGCCAATGGGATTCACTATTGGATTGGTTCAAATAAAGTATGTTATTTTTGCATTTTTGTGTAACTTAATGAACTAGGGTTTTGAATTTAAATTTGCATTAATTTTTTTATGTTGGCTTCAAAAAATCTATTTTCTTTTGAAATTTAGCTACATAAGTTTGATGGATCTATTTCTTGAAGAAAATGTTGGATTAAACCCCCAAGAGTTTGATTTTATATGAGAAAAATTTGAATTGTATGATAAATATAATGCCAAACATCAATAATTAAAAATAATGATCAATAATTTGCTTCACTCTTTAACTGGTAGTGGACAAATTTTACTTGCCAATACATTAGAATATGTTTTGAATGAAGTGGAAAATGTGATTTCATAACTGGATGCAATGTTACATCTAAGAGAGAATCAAAAACAATTTTTTAATTTTTATAAATTTAAATTTGCATTGAAGAAAGACCCTAAACAAAAATTAATTTTTTTACAAATGGCATATGCCCTTTTTGAAAAGGACCTACACAATTTTTTTGAAAATACGAGGCTCAGACTACAACCCAAGCCTTGAGGGTGTACACCCTTTTCAATTAAAAGAGTATAAAGGGTGCACACCCTTTGAAATTAACAAAGGGCATATGCTCTTTGTAATACAAAGGGTGTACGCCCTTTGCAATTAACAGAGGGCCTATGCTCTTTGTAATACAAAGGGTGTACGCCCTTTATAATACAAAGGACGTATGACCTTTACAAATAATAAAGGGTACGCCCTGTATGGCCTTTACAAACAATAAAGGGTATATGCCCTTCTTCAATATTTCATTTCAATCATTTGGAGAGTATAAACCCACGGCTAAGAGACCTACAGAAGATTTTTTTTGATAAATTTGCATGTACACATTTTCAAGCTTCATTCTAACAACAAGATTTGGCATTAGATCGGTTTAAATTGGGTATGTTATTTTTGCATTTTTTTTCATTTTTATGTAACTTATTGAACTAGTGTTTTGATTTTAAATTTGGATTGAATTTTTGATATTTGGTTAAAAAATCTATTTATTTTTAAAAATTTAGATACCTAAGTTCACTGGATCCATTTTCTAAATAAAATGTTGGATAAAACCCCAAAGTGTTTGAATTTTCATGGAAAGAAGTTGAACTACATGAGCAATACAATTGCAAACACCAATATTTAAAAATATTTATCAATGGTTTGTATCAATCTTCAGTTGGTAGTGCACAAAGTTTACTTGTCAATACATTATATTATGTTTTTAATGAAGTGAGAAATGTGATTTCACAACTGGATGTAATGTTGCATCAAAGAGAGGCTTTGAAACAATTTTTTTAAATATAAATTTGTATTGAAGAGAGGCTCTAAAACAATTTTTTAAATTTTTTTACAAAGGGCATACACCTTTTTTAAAAGAGTGTATGATTTTTTTTGAAAATACAAGGCTCAAAGTTTTTCCCAAGTCTTGAGGGTGTATTCCCTTTTCAAAGTAGGTATGCCCTTTCAAAAATATATAAAGGGTGTACACCTTTTTTAATTAACAAAGGATGTATTCCCTTTGTAATACAAATGGAGTACACCCTTTGTATTACAAATGGTGTATGCCATTTGCAAATAATAAAGGGCATATCCCCTTCTTCAATAATTCATTTCAATGATTTTGTGAGTAGAAACCCATGGCTAAGAGACCTAGAGAAGAAGTTTTTTACTAAATTTTCATGCATGCATTTTGAATCTTCAATTATCCATCAAGATTTGGCAATGGATTGGTTCAAATCAGATATGTTATTTTTGCATTTTTTTTCATTTTTATGTAAATTATTGAACTAGGGTTTTGAATTTAAATTTATATTCAAAATTTTACATTGTCTTAAAAAAATGTTAAAAAAAAAAAAAATCGATACATAAGTTTGATGGATTCATTTCTTGAAGAAAATGTTGGACAAAATCCTCAAGATTTTTATTTTGCATGAGAAGAAGTTGAATTGTATGAGAAATATAATGGTAAACATCAATAATTACAAATAATTATCAATGGTTTGCATCACTGTTCAGATGGTAGTGCATAAAGTTTACTTGCCAATACATTAGAATATGTTTTTAGTGAAGTTATAAATGTGATTTCACAACTAGATGCAATGTTTCATCGAAGAGAGGCTCTAAAATAATTTTTTTTCAATAAATTGTCATATAAAGATGTGAAAAAAAAGAAAATAATATTTGTGTGCTTTGTTTATTAAACTTGGAACCAATTGACTTCTACCAACAAATTGTGAACACATTAGTATTGATTTGTGTATTCATGCAGATATTAAAAATAACTTTTGGGATAGGTGGTGGATGATGTTTCATGAGCCTCCATGCAATAATAATAAAATTTCATTATAATTTTTCTATGAAAATTACACTAAGAGTTCATATTATAAGCAATTTTAAATTATTTTGATATGAAGGCATCCCAAGGTAGGGGAGGTGGGTCTTCATTTGATAGACTTGGTCCTAGGTGGAACAAAAACTATTATAACCAACCTCTAAGAAATAGAAGAATAATATCACATGCCATTATTCATAAAAATTTTCATTGTAACACATAGATGAACACCTTTGAGTAGGTTACTAGTTTGACACAAATTATGATTGATCATGGTATGCATATTTTTAAGACTTTAAATCAACATACAAATGGTACTAGTGGTATTAGGGGTGCTAGTGGTAGTGGTGGTGTTGGTGGTACTGGTATTGGTGGTAATGGTAGTGGTGGTGGTGGTGGTGTTGGTATTGGTATATGGGCTAGTGTCTCTCTTTCTACTCATGTTACAATTCTTGTATAGTATTGTACATCATGTGAGAGGAAGTGTACAAGACCTCCTATTCAAATGTGACATACACAGAGTATATTTAAGGAGACTAACATACCTTAACATACACCATCTATATATGAGTCATCAGTGCCAGACATAGCATGCCAAATAGTGGCATTATAGATATTATTCTACCAAAGCATATGTCATATGTAGATATTTCAATAGTACATGACACTAGAATTTTCAAACACTAGGTGAGATGTGGTAGCTTTAATGACTCCTATCAAGATACACTAGGCTTTTATTTTAAAGGATTCTGCACCATCTATATTTGATACACAGGTTAATTTTATTTTCTAGTACATGTGTTTACTAAATTTACTAATCTATTTGACTAAACTTATTATTTGTTATTTGTATCTAATTGATTAGTGATATTCTAGGTACCTCAATAGGCCTTGACTCTATTTTTGAGGCTGCAATTAACATATGATTTTAACTTAACACATTTATTCATTTACATGTTTATTGTCCTTTGAATTAAAAACTTTATTTTAATATATATTATAGTCATATATTTTTATCATGTTTATTAGATTCACATATTATCCATTTATTGGTTTTATAGATGATGAGGGATGCTATGGACATCCCTAATGGAGGATACAAATATATAGGTGATATTGTTGCTACATCAAAAAATCCACTATCTCCGTAGTAGGTTATGATTCAAGGATGAACATTGGTGAGAACACATAGTTTATTTTTTTTTTAAATTTTTAAGTAATGATATTTTATGTTATATTTACATAATTTTATGTAATTCTAGATCTAATGATTTATGTATGCTCCATAAGAGTCCCCATCGAAAGTGTATATACGGTCTCGTAGCCCTAGAAGACTTTTTAGATGAAATATGGTGAGTGCATTTTACAAAAATTTAAATTTTTGAAAATTTATCAAATTTTCAATATCAAATTTTAACGCATTAATTCTTATATTTTATATGTTGTGCAAAGATATAAATTTTCATTAGTTGCCTCATAGTCTGAGAAGAAAGTATCTCCTCATATTGAGTCATCCAACACCCTTGGATCTACATCTATGTCAAAAAAACATAATTTATTTGGAGGCAATGAGGAGTAAAAGAGCTAGGTGTTATGCTAGGGATCTATTTGTAGACACAATCTATTTCGTATGATGATATGGTCAACATTGTATGCCTATATGGTGCATTTTTCTATGTACATAGTTGTAGGCATAATCAATGTTATATTTCAATATGGCCCACACTTTATGCCTATATGGTGCATTTTATCTATGTATATGTTATGGTCTACATTTTTTTCTTGATATATGTTTTACTATTTATGTTAAATTATGACATAGAAATTTGCATGTATCACATATATATTATTCGACAATATGATCCCTTTAATTATGTCTATTTTTTATTTTTATTATCTACTATTTACACATTATTGGTTAATGATTAAATTATGACTTAATATGGGGTTAAAAAATCACATTATTCTCTAAGTTAGGTGCTTTGTATCATTATATTTTATATTTACATGTGATATTTCTTATTTACTTGTTTCATTTTCATTTACTATTTATTTTCCAACCCATTCATAAATCCCCATCTAGACCTCTGGCATAGAGGAAAAATGATTTTCCTAAAAGATACCAACCTAATAAGGCCACATAAAACTTGACTCCTCCTATGCCTTCTAGCTCAATCAAATGCAAAAATAGTTATTGTGAAAAGTGGTGCCATCAACAACTATCAGAGAGCCACAAACACTCTCAATGTTGGGTGTAACAATCCATTCTTTGAAAACTTACATCATATCATGCACATATAGATGATATTAAACCAAATAACACTTTTTTAATCACCAAAACCACTTCCATATAGACCTATAAGGAGTGTGAACACCTCTTAAATACCATGTTATGGGTCAAGGTTCAACATATTCATATCTTATCATCAATAATCTAAGAAGGAATAACATCATCACACTATCTACAACCCAACAACTTGGCCTTCCCACTATTGTGCATTG
This sequence comes from Torreya grandis, assembly GCA_037957365.1. NCBI lineage: Eukaryota > Viridiplantae > Streptophyta > Pinopsida > Cupressales > Taxaceae > Torreya > Torreya grandis. Next base: position 20,641 of record JARHVA010001783.1, on the reverse strand, counting down.
TAAGCTATAATCCTTGGGTGGATTCAATAAGGTAAAAATATATATGTTTGCATACAATGCACATTCTAGTACTCATTTAAGCTGATGGAGGGAATCATCACTTGCCACATTTTTCCTCTTCAAATCTATAACATATTATTCGGGAGGCTATATGTGTATGAATGAGATTCTAAATATCAAGGAAAACCAGAAATTAGGGATGTACACAAAAATATTACTTCTTCAACCTCTTATAGTCAACTCCACTAACCAAAGTCACATTGGTATCTTCTAAAAAGTTTAATAAACTAATCATTCACATGCATAGTTTCATGTTGCTCATGATTTGTCTTAAGACACCTATGTAGGAAAGAAAGTAAGGTTTTATATTGTGATGAATGTCCCATTAACAAAAAATTGACAAGTTATTGAATCCACATAATGAATTCCTCCTAGATATTAAATTTATTCCAATGCACTATGTAGTAAAACACGACATATATTTGGTCCATTTACAAAAAACACTTTCTATCATAAATAAATTTGGGAGAATGATGAATCTTGGTGTTAAATATAGGAACTCCTTAATCAGGGCAAGATAAAACCCACGTCATCTCCTTGAAAGAGTCTAATATCCCTCACATGCAAGAATAATGGTTTGTATCATATATCTATTGAATATCACTCAATAAAATCATGGTGAAGAATCAATGTCCATTGTTAAGCATTGATGACCTCTTAGAATGGGGTAAAAGCTAGTCAATAGGAGCAATAAAATTTGACTCATTAGTCTAATTGATGAACCATCTACATGAACACATCTAGATGGGTGTTTTTATGATAGAATGAAATTTTTATTGTCTTAGTTGACCCTTAGGAATGAACATTTTAGATGGTTAGAGGCATCCCTTAAGAGAATTCACTCATCCCTGAGTGTGCAAAATGGGCAAACTTCAATCACATAGTGCATGAAAACTATGAAGATATATATAAATCATTAGCTTGTATATGTGTAGGGATGAGTCCTATAATAAATCTCAAGAGGTTTTTATCTAAATAATGATGGATGAGACATGGTAATGACGCTTATCTTGCAGCCAAATCACTCAGAATTGTGTAAAAGTTGGTTGGTGGAGGCTATAAAATCTGATTCATCTATTGAATTAATGAACCATATATGTGAACATATCTAGATGGGTGTTTTAAGGATATAAAGACCTTTTTTATTCTTGGTTGAACCCTAGGAGTGAAATTTTACATTGGACAGAGGCATTCCTTAAGAGAATTCACTCATCCTTGGGTATGCAAAATGAGTCAACTTTAGTCATGCATTGCATGATAACCATGAGGGATAGAGACAAATAGTTATCTCTTACATGTGAATGGATGATTCCTATGAAAAATTATGGGAGCATTTTATGTAACTTGTGATAGATGAGATATGATAATGAGGTTTCTCTCATGACCAAATCTCTCGATTAGGGTAAAAATTGGTCAGTCGGCATTATAAAATTTGACTCGTCAGTCCAATTAAATAATCATCTATGCAATAACATTTAAATGGCCATTTTAAGCTATAAAAATATTTTTTAGTCTTGGTTGATGCCTGAGGGTGAAATTTGTAGTTAGTTAGATGCATCCCTTAAGAGAATTCACTCATCCCTGAGTGTACAAAATAAGCAATCTTTAGTCATGAATTGCATGAGAATCATGAGGGCTAGAGATAAACCATTAGATCTTACATGTGCAAAGGTGAGTCATATAAGAAAGACTTGGAGGGTTTTATCTAACTTGTGATAGATGAAATATGGTAATGAGGTTTGTATCACAATGAAAAATCTCTTAAAATGAGGTTAAAGTTGGTCGATGGGGCCTTAGAATCTGACTCGTCAGTATAATCGATGAAATGTCTATGCAAGCATGTGTAAATAAGTAATTTTAGGTTAAAATAACATTTTTATAATCTTTTTTGCCCCTGAGAGTGAAATTTGTAATTGGTCAGAGGCGTCCCTTAATAGAATTGACTCATCCTTGAGTGTGCAAAATGAGAAAACTTTGGTTACGTATTGCATGAGAATCATGAGGGATAGAGATGAAACATCAGATCTTACATGTGTAGGGATGATTCATATAATAAATCCCAAGACATTTTTATCTAACTCATGACAGATGAAATGTGGCAATGAGGTTTCTATCATGGCCAAATCTCTTAGAATGATGAAAAAGTTAGTCAGTAGGGGTGATAGAATCTAAATCATCGATCTAATCAATGAACTATCTATGTGAACACATCTAAATGGGAATTTTTAGGATATATTGATCTTTTTTTGATATCATTTTACCCTTAGGAGTGAATTTTTTAGTTATTCAGAGGCATCGCTGAAGAGAATTCACTCATCCTTGAGTGTGAAAAATAAGCAAACTTTGATCACATGTTACAAGAATTGTGAGGGATAGAGATGAACCAACATCTCCTACACAAGCAATGATGAGCCCTCTAATAAATTATAAGAGGGTTTTATCTAATTAATGATGGATGAGATGCAGCAACAAGGTTTCTCTTGTGGCCAAATCTCTTAGAATGGGGTAAAGTTGGTCAGTGGGGGCCGTAGAATATGACTCATTAGTTCAATAAATAAATAATCTATTAAAAAAATCCAAATAGGCATTTTTATGCTATAATAAGATTTTTACGTTCTTTATTGAACCACATGAGTGAAAGTTGTAGTTGGTTGGAAGCATCCCTTAAGAGAATTCACTCATCTCTAAGTATGCAAAATGTGGTAACTTTGGTCCCACCTTGTAGGATAATCATGAGGGATAGAGATGAATCATAAGCTATTACAAATGAAAGGATAACTCCTATAATAAATCCCATGGGGGTTTTATCTAACTCATGATGGAAGAGACATGGCAATGATGTTTCTCTCACAGCCAAATCCCTTAGAATGGGGTAAAAATTAATCAGTGGGGGTCATAGAATATTACCATTAGCACAATTGATGAACCAACTACACAAGCACATCCAAATGGGCATTTTTAGGATAAAATTACCTTTTTCTAATCTTAGTTGACCCCTAGGAGTGAGAGTTATAGTTTGTCAGAGGCATCCCTTAAGATAATTCACTTATCCCTAAGTGTACAAAATGAGTAAACTTTGATCACGTGTTTCATGAGAACCATAAGGGATAAAGACAAAACATCAGCTCCTACATGTGTATAGACAATACCTATAATAAATGCCAAGATTTTTTTGTCTAACTCATGATGGATGAGAAGCAACTATGATATTTTTCCTGGAGCCCAATCTCTCAAAATGGGGTAAAAGTTGGTCAATGGGGGTCATAGAATCTAACTTGTTAGTGAAATTGATGAACCATTTATGCAAACACATTTGAATGTGTGCTTTTAGGCTATAAAAACCCTTTTATAGTCTCAGTTGACCCCCAAGATCAAAAATTTATAGTTGGTCAGAGGCATCCCTAAAGAGAATTCACATGTCCCTGAATGTGTAAAATGAGTGAACTTATGTCATGTGTTGCATGAGAACCATGAGGGATGGAGATGAACCATAAAATATTACACATGTAAGGATGGATCCTCTAAGAAATCTCAGTAGGATTTTATCTAACTCATGATGGATGGGATGTCGCAATGAGGTTTCTCTCATGGTTAAATCTCTCAAAATGTGGTAAAAGTTAGTCTGTGGGGGTTGTAGAATGTGACTCGTAAGCCCAACCAACAAACCCTCTATGTGAAAATATCAATATAGGTGTTTTTATTCTATAAACACATTTTTATGGTCTTGATTGACCCCTGGATGTGAAAGTTGTAGTTTATCGAAGGCAACCCTTAATAGAACTCACTCAATCTTGAATGTACAAAATGAACTAATTTTTGTCACACATTAAATGAGAACCATGAAGGATAAAGATGAAAAATTAGCTTATAAACATGAAAGGTTAAGTCCCGTAAGAAATCCTAGGAAGATTTTATCTAACTCATGATGGACAAGATGCAAAAATGAGGTTTCTCTAATGGCCAAATCTTTCAGATTAGGGTAAAAGTTAGCTATTGGGGGCTGTAGATTCTGACTCATTAGCCCAATCGATGAAATATCTATGTCAACATGTTAGGATAGGAATTTTTAGTCTATAACCACCTTTTTATAGTCTCATTTGATCCCCAAGATTAAAATTTTCAATTGATCAGAGGCATCCTTTAAGAGTATTTACTCATCCCATAATGTGCAAAATGAGTGAACTTTTGTTGCGCATTGTATGAGAACCATGAGGGATAAAGATGAACCATAAAGTCCTACACATGTAGTATTGGGTCCTCTAAGAAAACCCATGAATATTTTATCTAACTCATGAATGATGAGATGTAGTAGTGAGGTTTATCTCATGGCTAAATCTCTTAGAACATACCAAAACTTTGTTAGTGAGGGTCATAGATTCTAAATCATCATCCGAATCGATGAAACATCTACATGAATGGATTGAGATAGGTATTTTTAAGTTATAATCACCTTTTTCAAGTCTTGATAGACCCTTAGGATTGAAAATTATAGTTGATTAGAGGGACCCCTTAAGATAATTCACTCATCTCTGAATGTTCAAAATCAACAAACTTTTGTTGCACATTGCATGAGAACCATGAGGGATAGAGATGAACCATTAAGTCCTACACATGAAGAGACTATTTTCATGTTTGATGTAAAGATTATATCACACTTTCTTTATTTTGATCACATAGCATAGGTTTCCAACATAGACAATGTTACACTAGTTTCAAATGATCCTTATATTATAAATAAATCATCCAATAACCTTTAATCATCTATATCATTCAATGTTCATGTGATTTATTTAACCTTCATGATACTCTAAAAAATAATCAATACCAAACTAACCTTTGCATGGGGAATCAAATCCCAATGAAGTTTTATTCAGATCAAGATTTCCTTCTTTCTTATAAGACTCTTTTTCTAACCATGTTGATGTAGCTAAGTTCAATTGTATTTCTCACTTTCTTCACATGGATTTATTTCTAGCATTAAGCCCCTGCTAGTCCTACTTAGGAGTAAACTTCCTTGGTTTAGAATATCAACAAAATTTCAAAAAAAACTGAGATCATTTCCTAGGACCTATTTGGGTTTTCTAGCTTCATTGTCCTCTATTTTTGCACATTCCACATGCATACCCTATTTATTCAACTATCTCAAACCTCAATTACACCTATTTGGCCTCATAATAGACCTACAGTCCCAAATTAATACATAATAATGAAATTAATAACTTGAAACCACAAAAATATCTTAAATATGGATAAAACCACCTCGATGATAATATTTGGGTCTTTTTGGTTAGTGGGATCTCTTTATATAACCCAAACCCTAATATAGAGTTTTCAGGTCACTATATAGGATGGAGAGGTCTAAAAATTCCATAAAATGAGTTTTACAAGGTTGGGAAATTCAAACAAGTTTTTTTAGATCTATCTAAACATTTAGGATCTCCTCCAATGACTCACATAACCTGATTACCTTACATAACTTTGATATCTACAAAACTCAAAGAATTATGTTCATCTAAAGCCTGATATACATGTAATTCAAACAACTCAAAGTTGTAAAATACCTTTATGGATTCACGAGTTTGTATACTATCAAATTTTCCTTGAAATCTCTATCACACACCTATAGACAAGGTTTTTCCTCATATCTCTAAATGTGCACACTTTTAATGTATCTAAATGACTAAATTGAAATATATTTATCCTTTTTAGGTACTAACTTCATTTATATACTATGACAACAATATATACCTTTATCCACAATACTTATCCTCAATAGTATCACGACATTGACCACATTCATATAACTGAGAATTTATTTTTTAGCTCAAGACTATAATGGATCCATTACCATAAAACAAGGGTCTATTAATAGAAACCTTTAAAATAGAGATTAGTATAATATACTATGAATTACTTCTTTACTTTATTTATCATCATTCACAATCAATTTCCATAGAATATACATTCAATAAAACATAGAATATAAGATATACATAGAATCCTAAGAGAAGAGATAGTTTTGTCCACAATTTACTTTTATTCACTGCTCTCCTCTTTATTCTAATTTGAGAATATATATCTAAAAATATCAAAACATACGTTATATCTCCCTCACCAACCAATAATATATTCTTGATTCATTCTTAATGTTGTGGTCTTGGACACACCCTTGGTTACAACTTAACTTAATATGCAGACCCATGTCATATGAGGGTCAATGCATTATAAACCCTATTCCTTTTCATAAGACTCTTAATTGCATGATAATATATCTCACTTCATTAAATAGATGATATGATCCCTCAAAAGGGCTTACAACAATTCAATTTTTTGAATAGTGCTTTTAGTAGGAAACTATAAAGTTTGAATTTTAGAATCCTAGACACCTAGTAAACACTCATAAGGACCAAAAAATACTCTAGAACACCTACCTTATTTGAATCCAAAAATGACATCATGATGACATCTATAAAGGATGAACCTGCATCAGTGTTTTTTGAAAGAGTAAATATATAGAATGTAAAAAAGGCTCTGCTTAAGGTAGATGAAATTAATATAAATTATTTTAGCTTAAGTTTATTTTAAGAATATAAAATTCTATACTCACGACACCAACCATGTGAAGGTGGAAGCTCATATGGTTCCACTAACATACATTTAAATTTTTAGTAAAAAAATTAAATATAAATAAACACATAATCATAAAATAGTTGAAAAATAAAATACATTAAATCAAATAACTTTATTCTATTAATTTAAAATAAGTTAGATAAAATTACTAATTTAATTTAACATACCTTCCAAATCATATCTATTTATAGGTGTTTCAAGAATCACTTCATGTTCAGATTCATGGACTTTCCAAAAAGCTATATTATTAGGCTTTTAATGATATTTAATCATTTAAATATTTGTAGCAATAAAATGGTTCAAATAATGAAGCACTATCCAATGTGTTTCAAAGTCATAAAATAACAATTATTTTATTTTTTATGATAGTAATTATAAACCCAAGTTCCAATAAACACTTCAGATCTAGTGGGATAAATTAGTTATTCTCCATCCATAACATTTGTGGTTAAATTTTTTTGGCCTCTACACAACAACACAAGTAGTAGTCTACTCCATCATCATTGTTCTTAGGTGCAATTACTATAAAAATATGCCCTACATTTAATGTATAATAAAATTATAAGTACATCTAGAAAAAAATAAAAATATTAATAATATCTAAGGTTGTATATTTAATTAAATAATAAATTGTATCTAGCTGCACAATATTAGAGATGTCATCATAGTCAATTGATTATGCCATTTCATGATCCATCGATTGCTAGAGTGAATGGATATTTTCTACAGGTGATATGGGTCTAAAATACCATTTGTCAACCCATTATTCTGACTCACATTTATTCCAATTAAATTCCATACATGAGGAATAAAAAGATGTGATATCCCTAGTATAAATAGCCCATGAACATGAATTTTATCTTTGAATGGAGTGGAAAACACCTGATCTAGATACTGTAATGCAATTTTCATACATTGACTTATGTTTTTCCTCTATTAACTTAAAAACTCTTTGTGCATGAGAATGTTTATTTGATTAATGACAAATATTTTCATTACACCAACTCACAATACTTGTTACATTGATCAAATTAGCACCATCCTTGTGCTTTACATGTTCTCTTTTAAGGGCTCTTTTTACACATGCACTAGCACTATCTTGTTCCCCTTTTCCATACCTATCCTCAAAGAAGATCCAAAAATTTGAACACCATTATTATTATCCATTATACTTAACTAGTAAAACATTTGATAACTCTTAAACTGCCCTGTATAATTTTTTGACCAAATATAGTGTGTATCAAACATGATTTCTCTAGCATTCATATACATATAAAATATCTCAAAACAACCCTAGATAGATTATGGAGAATGTGATATGTCATCACTTGTATAAAAATTTACTCTCTCAAAATCTTTTTATTGTAATCTATGCTATCAGGTGCATGTCTAAATGTAATATGAATAAAAAATCAAACATACATTGAATTATAATAATGGGATTGAACCTCATTTTATGGTTTTAGTGTGTAGTTTTCAGCAAAATCCACAACCAAAAGAATGGTGCCACCTAGGAAGTCATCATTGCATGCTTTGAATTGATTATATACCCATTTTTATTTGTGTGTGTGTGTTACATATCAGTAGATAATAATATTTTTGAATTAAAAAATGAAATCACATACAAAATTTTTGGTCATAACCAATTCACATCTTGATGACTCTTTTCCATATTTTAACACATACTTAACATATTTGTACTTCTTATAATCAACTAGTTACTTTCCAAATTCATGTGTAATATCTTCATGTAAATAACTCATTAAATTTGAAAAACCACCTCAACTATTACATGTTTCATCTAAGCATTGTTTGATAAAAATAAACCATCGCTTTGGTCTTTGACAAAAAAGACCTTGGATTAATTCTCTTGTATTTTTAGGTGGGGAAGACACCATACATTTCTTCAAAATCTCATTAGTATCTACAGTACAATGTGTATGATGAAAAAACATCAAAATTCATAAAAACTTCAAAATGTTACCTAAAATAACATGTTGTGTGTTCTTGGTTGATTTTAACATAAAAAGGCTTGCACATATCAAATGACCTTTGGCTAATTATTAATTAGCCATTAAAATTTTTATAAAATTTTGTTTATGTCATTTCTAAAAAATATTTTTGATGTGTCTCAATATTTTTTTAACCTTTTCTTCTTTTAACATATTTTACATTATATGTGACCCTTATGTTGTGAAAAAAAATTTCAATCAATTATTTTGTTCCTTCAACTAATACCTTATCTTTTCATTGGAGTCTGCCACTAAATGCCCAATAATCAATGAGCGAAAGGTCATCAAGCCTTGTTATTTTTTAATGTCATTTATTAGAGATTTTATATTTAAATTAAAGGATTTACTTGTTTCACTAAGAATTAGATATTTATATATTAAATTACTTACTATAGATTCCATTATTACTCATTTTTCCACATTACTACCTTTATTCTCACTTTTATTACCTATTTACTTAATTACATTAGATAGATTCTTTACTATTGTACTATTTTTTCCCTATATGTTTAATGTCCTTAACCCAAAATTATGTATCACATGGCACATTTTTTCCATTTTTATTACTTGAACAAATAATTGACATCATTTTGTATGGATTTTATTCTTAAATGCATAGTTCCATACACGTTGGGCATGACGTTGAACTATTATTTTTGACCTTTTACCTTCCATAGGTTATATTATTTTTTCATATTTTAACCAAATAATTTATATTTCATCTTATTATCCTTGGAGGTGTGGGTGCAAGAGCTATATATTATATTAAATTAGGTGGTGTTAACACTTCAACCATAATAGGGACATTAGAGGGTTGACTAACTAAATTAGGGGTTATAGGCGAATTAAATTCCTCTTCATTAGGAGACACATGATTTGGGGTTATTATTTAATATTGATTATAATCATACTCAAAAATTTCATTATGAATGGATGTTTCATTATATTGTGTTTGTTCATATGTTTCATCATTCATTACAAATTCATTACTTACATGTTCTACATTTTGAATTTCATTTTGCAAAAAAGATTGACTCAATTCTATTATCTCATTTGAAGACATATTTAAACTAAATTATATATGATGGGGAATGTTATTTTCATTATAAGTATTACCTAGTGTAGAAGAAGAACCTTCACCTTGCCTAGAAGCTCTTATGGATGCCCTCCTATCTGCTGGTCTTTTTCATTCTTTTTCTCTTATCTCTTCAATTTCCTCATTTGTTAGATCTTTGATTGATTTTTTGTGATGACTTCTTGAATCCATTATTTATCTTTTCCAAAATAAGAAAATTGTATATTTAAACTTGAAGAATTCTTAGTGATTCAAATAAAATAGATTAACACTTCATCAAATTCACATAATTGCAATAGAAAAACTAGTTTTTATTTGGAAAGAGAAAATGACTCATTTTCATGGCAAATGCAAAAATAATTCAGGAATCACAAAGTGTGTGCATGATTTCAAAATTATCCATGCCCTTTGGGATCTACGGACCAATGGGAAAATGCATTAATTCACCCATTGATAGTTGTAAAATGGGCATACATGCTTTACTAAAGGCATATGACCTTTTCATATGTACAATTATTTTCTTGATTTCCATCTATTTTTTCCTTAGTTTTAGGTGTGGGGGTCCCAAACTTTGTTAGGAACCCATGCCTTACCCTTCTCTTTGCATTATTAGTGTAATAATTGCTATGGACACATATGCTTTATAAGTCATCCCATAGAGCATATTTGAATTATCCCACATACAAGGGAAGTAGTATTTGTTAGAATAGAGTTAGTATATAAGTAAGTGTTGAGGCCCAATGAAAGCATCCATGAATTTATTGTATTGAGCTTGCTCAAAGGAGGTTGCCCCCTTGAAGTGCCTTGTGATCAATATAAGCTTTCTATGTTTCTGTTATTCATAAGAGTTATTTTATTTTTTGCATATTTAGATTAAATCTATTGTAGGAGATAATCTACTATTGGAGGTTTTTCTCATTTGGTATCAGAGCACTTTCTTGGCTTTTTGGGTAGATTTAGAGCAATTTTTTTTTGAAGTAGGGATTTCTAGGAGCTACACCATTTTTGGTAAGATTTTTTTTCATTACGGGTTCTATCATTTCAGATTGGGTAAATACCAATCTGCATAACTGTGGGAAGTGCTTGGGCATAAGCCCTAAAACTCATTATGAGGAGTACCACAGGAACCTTGAAGTAGCTGGCCCTTTGAGAGGACCTGCCAGTGAAAAGGGCAACGGCCCCATCCCAATTGATTAGTTCCCACTCATGAGGTAAACCAAAAGTTATTGTTAAGGGGTAAACCCATGGCTAGAAATTTCTAGAGAGTGGTACTCAATCAAAAAAATTTGGTGGCTAGAGAGAATTAAAAAAAAATCCTTTAGGTAGTCAAACAAAATTGGGGTCCATATCAAACTTATTAGGTTCAGAGAGCAAACAATATCATAACCAAAGTTGAGGATATTTCCAACCACACAGTTGTAGACAATTCATTTTTGAAGCTGAAAAAACAATAATAATAAAAAATAGTAGCAAAAAAACTTGTTATGACCACCACTCGAAGGATCCTCAGATATTAACAACTCATTAGGGTCACCACTCATGTAGGCATAAAAATCATGGAGGAAGAAATAACCGCATTGAAAACTTAGGTTACAGAGTTAACTGATATGATGTGTGGCTTGAATCAACAGAATATCATCTTGCTCAATAGAGTGTAGAAGGAGGAGTCTTCTTCACAGCATCGCTCCTTTGCTTCCAAATTCTCATGTGGACCTAAGCTAGACTTTCCATGGTTCAATGGTACAGACCCTACAAGATGGATATATCAAGCTAAACAATTCTTCAACCTTCACAATACTTATTCTGAAAACAAAGTCCCAATTGCTTCCTTTCATCTGGAATAAGAAGCACTTCAGTGGTACCGTTGGTATCTCAAGACAAATGATGAACCTGATTGGTCAAATTTTGCATCCTTAATTCTGGGCAAGTTTGGTCCCTCAGCATTCAAGGATTTCATAAGAGCTCTCACCAAAGTCTGTCAAATAGGTACTATTCATGAATATCATAATGAATTTGAAAAAATCACTAATCACACTGAAGGGTTGTCAGATGACTTCTTCAAAAGTTGCTTTGTTAGTGGCCTCAGAGAGATGATCCACTTGGAGGTAAAAATGTTTTGACCTAAAAATGTGATTGATGCTTTGGGTCTGGCTACATTAGCAGAAGATAAACTCTCCACACAGCGTCAACCTCCCACCTTTTCACCAGCAAAGAACACAGTGAATCAACAGACAACCATAACCACACCAATCAAGCACCTGACTGAGGCAGAGATGTGGGCTCACAAAGAGAAAGGATTATGTTACAATTGTGATAAAAAATGGGTTAAGAGTCATAGGTGCATCCAGTAAAAAATTTACTTGCTAGATGTGGAGTCACCACCAGAGTAGGATAGCGAGCCTGATATTTTAGAATTTCAAGATGCTCAAGAAGAACCTAGCACTGAAAATGACCCAACAGTTCAAGAGACTCAACCTAAGATATCAGTTCATGCACTAGCAGGTGTCACCACTCCCCAAACCATGAAGGTCAAAGGGTGCTTCAAAAACATCCCTCTCACAAACTTCGTTGACTTGGGCAATACTCACAATTTCATCAATCCTCACATTGCTAAGGTAGAAGACTACTTTGTATACCCTTGTTCTAGCTTTGAAGTCATGATTGACAATGGGGACACATTTTCATGTAAAGGGAAGCGTCAAAATGTGTGTATTGTAATGGGCAATTATAATTTTCACTCTGATATGTTTGCCCTACCTTTAGGAGGGTGTGATGTGGTTTTAGGGGCACAGTGGCTTCACACATTAGGACCTATTTTATGAGACTTCTCTAAGATTTGGATGCAGTTCATAGATAATGGTTAGAATCACACCTTAAAAGGGTTATTACTAGGATCTACTAGCATCATCAGTTCTCATTGCATAGAAAAACTTTTGAAGAAAGGCTCACATGGGGTCATTACACAGCTGCATTCCATTCAACTCTAGCCCCTTGCTGCTACTAACCACCCTACAAATTTACAAGCCATACTCGACAAGCATGCAACCATTTTTTAGAACCATTAGGTTTACCCCCTTCATGCCCTAAAGATCACTACATTCCTCTCCTTCTAGGAAGCATCCCACCCAACATCCAGCCATACCGTTACCCCCATCTGCAAAAGAATGAAATTGAGAACTTAGTCCGGGAACTCCTCAAGTTTAGAGTTATTCACCCTAACACCAGCCCATATTCCTCCCCAGTGCCTCTTGTCCACAAAAAAATGGGTCATGGAGCCTTTGCATTGACTTTTGAGCCCTTAACCACCTCACAATCAAGGATAAATTCCCAATTCTTGTCATCAATGAGCTTCTTGATGAGCTCCATGGGGCCAAATTCTTCTCCAAGTTGGATATGTGTTCTGGCTATCATCAAATCTAAGTGAATCTTGATGACATTCCCAAGACAACCTTCCATACGTATGAAGGTCACTATGAGTTCCTTGTCATGCCATTTGGCCTTACAAATTCCCCTTCCACTTTTCAAGCACTCATGAATAAAATCTTTCAGCCTTTTCTCTGTCAATTTATTTTAGTTTTCTTTGATGACATTTTGATCTACAGCCGCACATGGGCTGAGCATCTACAACATATTGACAAGGCATTACAACTATTAGCAGACAATCAACTATGTGCCAAGCAATCAAAGTGTTCATTTGGTCAAGAGGAAATTGACTATCTAGGCCACATTGTTTTAGCCAATGGAGTTCATGTGGACCCAAAAAAAATTTAGTGTTATGCAAAATTGGCCTTGACCAACCACCCTCAAGAGCTTTCATGGTTTCTTAGGCCTGATAGGATACTATCACGAGTTCATTAAAGATTATGGAAAGATTGCAGCTCTTTTGACTTCCTTATTAAAGAAGGATGATTTCACTTGGGATGAAACATGTAATCAGGCATTCGTCAAACGCAAACAAGCTATGTGTAACACACCTATTTTGGCACTTCCAAACTTCACCATCAAAAGTGATGTCAGTGGCATCGACTTGGGTGCTATTCTTCTCTAAGATGGCCAACTAATTGCCTTCACTATCAAAGCCCTTTCTGGCTGTAATTTAGCTTTGTCTACATATGAAAAGGAAATGATGGCAATTTTACATGCAGTACAAAAATGGAGACCCTACTTACTAGGAAATCATTTTTGCATCAAAATTGATCATCAGAGTTTGAAATATTTGTTGGAATAGTGGGTCTCATCCCTAGCTCAGTAGAAGTGGGTCAGTAAACTCATGGGTTATGATTATGAGATCACCTATAAGAAGGGAAAATACAATGTTGTGGTTGATGCTCTCTCAAGAACCTTTAAGGACCAGCCTTCCCTCTCTGCCATCTCCATGCCCATTCTGAAATGGTTGGAATCTATCCAACAAGGGTATACAAATGATCCCTCCTTATGCCACCTCATTCATCAATTGGCCACTAACCCCTTTGTAGTACGGCATTATTCATGGGATGGTGCTTCTCTATGATACAAGGGTCATTTGGTGCTTTCCCAAAGTCCAGACTTGCATCAGGCCATCTTCTATGAAATCCATGCTTCCCCCTTAGCAAGGCACTCAAGATTTCTTAAAACCTATGAGTGGGCATGTCGACACTTCTTTAAGAAAGGCATGAAAGCTAAAATTAAATAGATGGTGGCTGAATGTGATACTTGCCAATGAAATAAAGGTGAAACCACATTGACTCCTAGTTTTCTCAAGCATTTGCCCATTCCTACTAGGATCTAGATAGATATTTCCATGGATTTCAATGAGGGCCTCCCTAAATCTGGGGGAAAGATAGTGATCCTAGTCGTAGTCAACTGCCTCTCCAAATATAGTCATTTTTGTGTACTCAGCCACCCATACACAGCCTCCACAGTCACACAAGTTTTCTTGGATAAGATCTTCCATCTTCATGGCATTCTTTCTTCAATTATCTCAGATCATGATGCCACTTTCACCATCCATTTTTGGATAGAACTATTTGATCGCACAGGCACACAGCTGAAAATGAGCTCTGGGTACCACCCATAAATATATGGCCAGACAAAAATAGTCAACAAATGCTTGGAGACCTTATTTCATTACTTTGCTTTAGAACAACAACATCAATGGGCCAAGTGGCTTCCCCTAGATGAATGGTGGTACAATACCTCATACCACACTTCCACCAAAATGACTCCCTATGAAGTAGTTTATGGTCAAGCACTACCACCACTTATTCCATATAATCCTGGCAGCTCACTAGTTTAGGTAGTTGACACTACTCTCTGAAATTGGGATTAGATTCTTTGCACCTTGCGGGACAATCTCCACATGGCACAAAATTGAATGAAGTAGCAGGCTGATCAACACCACTCTGAGCGTACCTTTCAATTAGGTGACATGGTGTTTCTTCGTCTGTAGCCATACAAACAATCCTCACTGAAAGTAAAAGGGTGCCAAAAGCTTGCTCCAAAGTTTTATGGGCCATATAAGGTTCTCCAAAATATTGGGTCAGTTGCTTACAATTTAGAGCTTCCACCTTCCTCCCAAGTTCATCCCGTCTTTCATGTCTCCTATTTGAAGCAAGTTCTTGGATCCAACATCTGAGTGCAGATGATTTTACCAGCACTTTATAATGAAGGCTCCATCCTTCTCAAGCTAGAAACAATCTTGGATAGGTGCACCTGTCAACTTTGATCCCACTCCATCACAGAGGCCTTAATCTAATGGCACGGCATGTAACCAGAAGATGTAACATGGGAACCACTCTTTTAGATTCAACAACAATTCCCACATTTGAAGCTTTGAGGGAAAATCTTTTTCTAAGGGGGAGGGGATGTTAAGAACCCGTGCCTTACCCTTCTCTTTACAGTATTAGTGTAATAATTGCTATGGACGCATATGCTTTGTAAGTCATCCCTTAGAGCATATTTGAATTATCCCACATATAAGGGAAGTAGTAGTTGTTAGAATAGAGTTAGTATATAAGTAAGGGTTGAGGCCCAATGAAGGCATCCATGAATTTATTGTATTGAGCTTGCTCAAAGGAGGTTGCCCCCTCAAAGTGGCCTGAGATCAATATAAGCTTTTTGTGTTTCTGTTATTCATAAGAGTTATTTTATTTTTCGCATATTTTGATTAAATCTATTGTAGGAGGTAATCTGCTATAGGAGGCTCTTCTCAAACTTGGCCAAATATTGTCATGGATCGGCCAATAATATTTATAAAAAAATTGATTTTTTTTCCTTTTTATCGACATGTCTGGTTAGATAGTTTTTATTATTTAAAAAAATAATAATATGGGTTTGTAAAGAGAAAAGCATAGATTTCAAATATATATTTTTTCAATGTTATAATATTATTTATAATTATTATTTAATTTCTACATAACATACCTCCTTATAGTCTATATACATATCATCATATATTCCCCTATAACTTTTTGTATATTAATCAAACACTTATAAAACTTGTATCTCAAAAATATACGTGTTTTCAACTATGCTTTTATTAAAAAAAATAAAAAAATAAAAATAAAAATAAAAATAAAAATAAAAATAAAAATAAAAATAAAAATAAAAATGAAAATAAAAATAAAAATAAACATAAAAATAAAAATAAAAATAAATAAAATCTTGAAGTTAAGGTCAAAAAGTTGTGTTCATACACTTGTAGTTTCAACTTTCTAGCCATCTTGACTTTTAAACTTATCTAAAAATTATATATATAATAAAAATAATAATAATAAATATTCTAAATAATCATTGACATTTCACCTATCTATATATGAAATTTCATACAAAAATTTAACTTTTTACTTAAAAAAAAGTGTGTTAATACAAATGCACTCTCCTTATCTTTTTTTAATGCAACTATTTCACACACTTTTATAATCTAGGTATTGAAAAAAACTATATATTTAGAAACTACATTCAAAATTTCACAAGTCATGTTTCAATGTCATTTCCAAATTACTTTTCAAAGTGTCTCTAACATTTTATCCATGTTCACCTATTGTTATTTTTAGAAAAAAAAAAAAAGTGTCACTTTATACACCCTCTTCTATCCCCCATTATCCTGCATCTACCCTAAAAATTGTTGACTTCATCTATCTAAATATGCTATAATCAACTTTATGCTAACTATACCATTATAAATTATATAAAATGATATTTTAACATGAAGTGTCTTACAATATTGTCATTCAAGATTGAATTTTATGAATTGGAAGTAGTGGAAACATCTATCAATCCTAGCTATTACATTAGATCCATATTTTGGATCATGTCTCCCTAATTTAAGGATTCTAAATCCATAAAGGCTTTAGGAAATATATAAGTGGGTAAATTTCCTAACCACATGTTTTTTGAAATATCATTTGGCCTTTAAGGGTAGCATAGTGAACACTTTAACCCAACTAGTCAATGGTCTTACACTTATGTTTGAGTTGTCATTTCATTCTTCTATAGTACAACATTACTCAAATTCAAACTAAGTATCTGGACAAAGGTTTTTAATTTAAGGTTAATATAAACCTTCACATTCATTGTCTATCACATAATGCTTGAAGAGATGTAAGTTCTCAACATTGAAAACTAAATAAATCTTCATATAAGGAGGAAAATCGAGGATTAATTCATTCTTAATGACTTGTTCTATAACTCTAAATCGATAATATATAAGAGGGTTAATCTTCTTGGTATTACTATGGAGGCCTTCTCTAGTTAATTCCCACCATATGTTGTGTTTAATAATATATGTATACCCAATCCATGTTTTTTTTTGGTATTTGGCTTACGACTACTACATCCTCTATTGCACATGGAGGTGAATTTATTGAATATTATCAATAAAAATTTTCATCTTTGTCTACCTCTTGATATATTGTTACATTTCCTTTGCATGGCTATCTCAAGATATGTCATATGCATGTGGAGGTATGTAGCAAAAAAAAGATTCAAAATGAGTTTTTATACAATATGAATGTATTATCATGTTATAGGACTTTTGAATATACAATAAAATTTCATCCTAAGTCTTTTGATGCTTCCTATTTTACCCTCTTAATATTTGTACCAATTTTCTATCATAACTTACATTTTCCCATCAGTTTGTGGATGAAAAATGGTATATTATTTAAACTTTGTATTTCCAATTACAGGAATTTTGAATATATATTAAAACTTAATCCCAAGTCTTAGGATGTTTCATATTGTACCATCATGTTATATGAATTTTAAATATACATTAAAACTTCATCCCAAGTCTTAGGGTGCTTCTTATTGTACCCTCTTAGTATTTTTACCAATGTTCTATTCACAACTTATGTTTGCCCATTGGTTTATGGATGAAAAATGTTAGATTATTTAAGATTTTAAACCATATTATCCAACAAGTTTGTGCAAAACTTTTCAAGAAATATTAAGTCCTTATCTAAACTAATATAACTAGATAACCCAAAGTGAACCCACACATTATAAAAAAGAACTCAATTCCATCACTTTATTTGAGGGTATTATTATAATAAATATAAGAATACACATATTACTGAACCAGTACATAACCATAAAAAGGTAGACACATGACCTTCCTTCACATAGGAAACTTGTCTAAAACCTCCGTGGAAATTATTTCCCATAGTTTATCTACTAATGTGATTCAGTGTTTGAGAGTGTTAACCTCAATTTACATCTACAAGTAAAAGGGATTATGTTTCAACTAAATAATATATCATTAGGTATTATTTGATCACATCCCCATCATCTTTATTTTAAACACAACCAATTTATTTTTGATACTGGTGTATAAAGGTGGTGGCATGAATGATGGCCTTATTCCACAACTTTATCTAGATGGTTGCATAAGGTAGTTGAGGTTTTAGATTAAAATTTTAGGAAGTGATATCGATGGTACCCTCATGGTAGAGGAGGGAAATTTTTCATAAGAATTTATTATGTGGAAATTTAAAGTGGTTATTACTCCAATATACTGTACAAGTGATGGGATTGTTATCTAAGCGAACACATTCATGATGTATGATGGCAGGGTTTCTACCAGTGTTAGGAAAATAAAATATATTTTTATTTGAAAGCATATAATGATATAATACTTTGAAGACTCTATCAAAAATGTTATAAGAGAGGATCTACCAAACCCCACTAGTGTTCAAATTAATACCACGAAATTTTGTGGAAACTAAAATAGTAGTGGTTATAGGATTGTCATTGTGTGGGGTGGAAATTTGAGTGGCCTCAAAAAGGATGCATTTTAGAGTAGTTTGTAGAGGAAACCCTAAAATTTTAACTTATTATAAAAAACAAAATCTAAAGTTCCCTCTTGTTTTAAATATAGTTTGCATAAATAACCTACAAGAGGACTCTACGAGACCTCAAACATTCAAAGATAAGGCATTAAATGGGAAGTATCATCCATAATTAACTACCCATGACCATCTTCAATTTCTTTTAAGAGATGAAAATATATTGTGTTAGTTTGTAAAAAATGAAATCCATGAGCAAAATGGAGTACTATTTACCCCCATTCTCCTCTCAAGAAGATTTTTCATTTCTAGGAGGTGGGTTGCATGATCACCTATAGGTTGTACCACCTTTAGAGGATGTTTTCAATAGGAGATGAACTTACTGGAGATTGAATATGTTTTGAAGCATATCTTTTTAGTCCTTAGACATAATAATAGGCTCGAGTGGGGGCTTATCTTTTCATACCTTAGGAGAGGGTTTTAGTTGAGGATGTCTAGAAACTAGGTGAGTAGTTTTTTATACCAAATAATGACTTTTTATTAGAATCTATTGTCCAACTATTTTTATTTTCTTCCATATTGGGATTCTTAGAGTGTGGTTATATAATTCAAGGTTTTGAATGTCTAATGAATGGGTAGTTTTTGATCTTGTGGTCAGGATATTGACAAAAAAGTTGTTAGGAAGATTGAATTAAATAATAATTTATGCTGAGTAATATTAATGGATTTTTTAAAATCCTTATGAAACTAGGCTTTAATGCACACACACTTGTTTGGGTGTGTAAAATAGAACTTACTCTCATTGTGGCCTACAACATGCCTTATGGTTCTAAAAAACTCCTCAATAAAGGCCCATAGAGAAAATTAGATGTCAAGAAGCACAATACAGACTAAAAACCAAAGGGGAATCATGGTTAATGACCGTAAAGTCACAAGGATGTGATGAAAAAATAAAATGATGATTACTTAGGAATTAAAAAACTTGATTTAGCAATGTTGGGACCCTTTTTTTAGCTAAATGATGGACCTGTGCCAACTCAGTAAACACCTAGGCATGAGGAAATCATGGTGAATGATTGTTATTCTATGTTATAGTGGTGCCAGATAGCTAGATGCTAAAACCTCCAATGGGCATTGAGAAGTGGGCACCTAGGATAACAATTGGACATTAAAGTTAAGCGGCTCTTTTTTAATGAAGCAACAATGGGAAGCAACCGCATGTGACATTAACTATACATTAAATATGAAAGATAGTGGAGATAAAAGGATATGTTTCTCTAACACCAACTTAGTGATCAGCATGCTCTATTCCCCATGATCCTAGGATACTTTAAATCCTTATAAAAGGAAACCAAGTTCAGTTGTAGAGGAGAGATGAACTGAAGTAGTGAAGCTTTGGAGAATTATTGCTATATAGTTACCATTAACATTATAACTTAGTTTGGGATGCTTTTTTGAGGCTCTCTTTTGTAATGCCCAAGCATGCCTATGAGCCTCTAGGGCTGCAGAAACTTAAGTTGAGATTATGCTTAGTTTTAATGATGTTATTGGTATTATTTTTCTATACACTCTAAATTGGTAAATAAACCACACATATC
>JARHVA010001782.1:3007500-3100536 GCA_037957365.1 Torreya grandis | reverse complement strand
TCATTTATTCCATCATGGTGAATATTTATTATTATACCTTCAAACATGAATGTAATACACTTATTTATAATATTGAATATAGGTTACATATGTTTAAACAACTATTTTACAAGTGAAAACCAAAATTTATCAATAACATGCATCATAAATATTAGTGTATCCACAAGCATTTTCCCACAGGTAATTATTAATGCACTATAACATACTAATCCATTAATATATAATATGTTGCAATTCATCTATCATATGACCTAAATGTTGAAAAAATAGAGTGATTCATGTATTTTACCCTTGTATTAATCAATTTTAACATATTTTTGATAATTAAACTCAATTTATGCATGCATATTAAATGGGTACTTTTGTGGATGATCTTATTCTCTACGTGATATATTTTTGTCTTGAGTCTTATTGGTAAATATTATTTATGGATTTATATACTTATATTATCATGACATCATTTCATCTTTAAACTCCCATATATATATATATATTACAGTAATGTAATAAAACCATCTATTTCATGCTTAATTATTGAATAATAGTTAACAAATGACTTCCCTTTTTGATTTGATAATTGAATGAGAGCTCTCTGTGAAGTGGAATGTATAAAAAAAATCTTGTCAAGTAACATATATATTATAATCCTAGGTTTATATTTTACACTAATTACCTAAAATACAGTAGAAGTATTCATATCCACAATTTATATGTTGTTTAATATTTTTTTCACAAAAATGAACAATCATATTTGATACATCATGCAATGTGTTTTGCCTCTTGTGCTAGAGTCATATAATATATCATAAAATGTCATCTCAATATATCACTTTTTGAGAAACTCTCCTATCATAAATTGACATTGCAAAAAGTATTTTAGTTTTTATCCTCATGATTAGTTTGAAGGAATGCCTTCCCCTTATCTAACTTTGATTTATGTTGACATAAAATATCGTACTTGGTACAAATATTTATGGGTTAAAGTTGAATTTGATTAGATCTAACATTGTACAGAGGCTAATATTTAGTTATTTATTCCTATTATATCCTTAAATTATAAATTTTTAAGTAAGAACATACATTTACATACAAAATACACAATACACTAGTATTTTCTTATCTAACTCTCTTTATTCACACACACACACACACACTTGTATAAAACATCCATTACATTTTGTATTTATATTTACTTTATTCTTTTTTAGTATATATTCCAATATCTCTTCACCTTATATAAATCACAAGTATTACAGATTTTTATATATACTTATCTATGTTATCTCCTCTATAGTCGTATAATCCATTATATGATTTATTCTTTAAAATATTATGTTATAAATATTGACTTGATATCTTTAAAAAATCATTAGACACGTATCTTCCACATATAATGTTATTATGTTTTTAAAAAGTCTTGTACCTTATCATTTTTCCCAAGAAGGTATAACCTCTATTATGTTAGCATGTATGTGTATTTTAATACTATATTAAGGATAAAGTTTTTTTAGTCCTCTTCTTATGTTTTTATCTTTTACTAAAAATATTAACCGATTTTTTTCCATATTTTATAACTTTGTATCATCCTTAAGACACTTTGAATAATCCTCACAGGTTCAACTCAAATTCAACTAATTTCCATCTTGTACAAAATTGATAAAACACTCTTTCTTTAAGAGGATAACATAATAAAAAAACTAGAGACTTATATCTCTAGTATAAGATAATATTGTATCCTTTCTTGACTCACCTAAATTGATTTATAGGATAGTGCTACTCTTTATCTCAAAATTCAAACTTCGTTTGGGATAGTGATTACACTTACTTGGGTATATGATTCTCATATTTTTTTTCCATATAATTTGATAAGCTCTCATGGTTCAACAATATGGTCTTAGCTTCAATAACCTTGTTCTCCATTATATTGGCCCCCCTAGTTGTTTGTATGATGTCCCTTGGGGTCTATGTAACTTCCAAGGTATTAAAATATGACTCATTCTATGAAATAATTATTTCCATATTTTACATATGGATACTCATCAAAGTGTTTTAATCCTCCATTTATTCAATTATGAATACTCTATGTGCTTGATTTTCCATGTATTACTTATTTAGATTTGTCCCATTAATTTTTCTCATATTTTCTAATTATAGTTTTGGAATCACAAATGGTGGATAATTTATTGAGTTTTTAATCTATATCTTCTAATTACTTATTATTTTCTTGAGTTTAGATCATCCAATTAATATAATATGCAAATAATATGGCTACATCTCCTATTATTTTCCATTATTTAAAAACTTCCATTTTATACTCCTATCATTTTATCTTATTTCCTTTTAGGAGTGGACCCATAAATTATAGCTGATATACTATAATGTCATATATTTGTATTGATTATTTGTATACTAATAATTTTATAATCACTAGTATAGTTCTCTATTGTTTCCAATTATTATTCTACAAGTAGAGGATTTTTAGGATCAAATTGGGGTCTTGCAGTAACTAGGGCCTTCAATGAACATTTTATTCCCTATTTCATGCTTATGTAGTTTGATATGTTGTCCACCTTCTTGATACAAATAAATGTATCACCAATGATTTATTTCTCTATTGGTGTTGATTTCTATATGGATACTTTAATTTTCCCTCATTGTGTAGGTTATCACAAACTTAGTGGTAACATGATGCTAGACGTGAAGTCTTTATGTTTCCCCAGCTCTAATATGATATTATTTATAGATATATATGTTTTATTTTCATGGATCCCATAATTTATAATTACTTAAGTAATTCAACCTATGTACCAGTTTTTTTAGGTAGATATTTTAGTTTATATTTCATATATAACCACTCTACAAGTTTCCTTGGTTTCTCCTTTATCTTTTTATTTTTATGGTCACTTTTTAATAATTTTATACTTTAATTCATTTTATTGTATTTATTTTTTATCCTATTTCTTTTCCTAATTATCTTTTTTCTCTCTTTTATTTATTTATTTTTTGTAATTAACCTTTTTCCCTAGGTTTTCCTTTTTTTCTTTTTTCTTTTTTCTCTTTTTCCTCTTTATCCTTTTTCTCCTAATTTTCTTTCTATTTATTTATTTTTTAATTCTACCACCTCTCTAAATTTATTTTATTATTAATATTTCCTACCATATTTAGGCTTTCTTATTTTTACTTTTCATTTTCTACCTTTCCTTTTTAGTCCTTTATTTTTCTATTTTTTCTATTCAATTTTTTTTTTATAGTTTCTGTTTATTTTCTCTCCTATTTTATCTATTTTTTCACTAGAATTTTATGGGATTTTTAAAAAATCTCTACTGGTTACTATATCTCATCTTCATTTTTCACTTCATTTTATAGTTATTTTATTCATTGTGCAATAACTTATTCCATATATTTCAATGGTTGTAGTTTCATTTGTTTTACTAGAGTCTCTACAACTAATTCATTTTTTTGTTTTTTTCACAATTTTATGTTCTAAAATTTACAAATCCTTTCCTCATCTTCAGTAGACAATTTTATCCCTCATATCACCTTTTCAAATGTACCTTCTTGAAACTCCTCTACTTACAATTTAGTTTCTTTAATTTTTATTATTATTAATTATATGTTGTTGGAGTGTATGTTAGAAACATTGTATTAAATCATACAATATATATGGATTTATTTATAAATAATCCATAAGTGATTATATTATTATTTTCTCATTCATACATATTAACTAAACTTGGCACTCCTCTTTTATTTTTACATTCTAACGATAGTGTTGTGATTTTAGGTACTTATTTTTGAATATCTTCTTCCATTTCCTATTTTTACTCATGTTCTTCCTCATCTAAGGAATCTACATATGAAAGCAATGTTTCCTTGGAATCTTTATTATGTAATTTTGGATTGACTATTTTCTTCTTATTCTTTCATATTATTTATTCCTAAGGTTAAGGACTTACTTATCTTTCATTCCCACTGATTTGTATTCAAGTTTATTCCATATTCCATAATGGAGGAAGCACTATATATTTTGGTCTACTCTTTTATTTTTATTTTTATCCTTGTGGCCATTTATACCACACATTCTTACACAATAAATTTCCCTATAGTGTAATATTTCACTAAAAGCATTATAGTCTCCTCATTATGATTTTATAATTCTATTTTTGTCCATGGGATTACAATTACATTCATATTTGTAGTGTTGATACTATTTAAGAGGGTTATGTAATTAATTATTTGTTGTGGTGTTTCTAGCTCAACCATAATTTAGATTTATATGTTTTTTAGTGAGGCTACTACAAGGGTTTATAATTTGGTTACTTCCTTAGTTATGCCACTCATGAATTTTTGTAGCTTAGGGTGTAGAGGTAGTAATTTAGAACCTAAGATTATTTAATCCACTTGTTTATCAAATAATTTAAAAGGACAAGAAGGGAGAGTGATGAATTTATTTACAAATAGTTATATGTATAGATTATCAACATCTATACTAAACCTAAATTTGATGTAATTTGTTAAAACTATTTCTATATATATTATCAACCTCATAGATATCATTCCTCTAATAATTATTTACAACCCCAAAATGTGTGACATATCTTGATCCCATTATTGGCTTCCATATAGAGAACCATTAACTTGTTCTCTTATAATTATATTAGGATCTCATTGTATTGCCCTTTAATGGCTTGGTATTGTTTTTGTGAAATACATGTCTAGTTACATAAAATTTAACCATAGGAAAAACAATGCATCAAATATTTGATATTATTGAGATTATACACATATTTCTCAAATATTTTGTCATAAAGGTCATAATACATTCTAACTATTACCATCTCCCATGAAATTTTCACACTCTTAGCTTATAAGGAGTCCTCCTAATTTATGTTTTAAACTTCCATATGATTTAATTTTTCACATATATAACTCCATGGCTCTTGATTCCATAGATAGAGAGAACCCTCTAGTTTTGGTATGTTTTGGTGAGTGTTATGACTAATTTAATGCTCACAAAATTATTAATGTCAAAATTATTGGTATTATATGCTTTATTTAGTAACCCCATCACGATATGGAGCACCATGGTGGTAATGTGGTAGGTTATATCAAAATAAATGTCCTTATGTGATCCTCAAAATATTTTTGAGCATATCAAAATAAATTCTCAACAATATGTAAATTTGTGGGATAGGCTAGCTTATGTGGAGGTGTGTGTCATAGATGTGTCATAGGTGTCATAAGAATGTCATAAGTAACTCCCTTGATGGGAGTTACTTCTCTATTCTTAGCACCTTGTCACCACCTTTCATGGAGGAGTTATAGTCTAATCTTGGGGTGCCTTGTCCACCTTTTGTGGAGGAGTTACTTACGTACTCTCCTATATGTATTCCTCACTTTGGCCATCTCATGTTAATTAGATTTTGGTTTTCTCCATTTTTTCTTGTGTAATTTATCTTCTTGTGTAATTTTAAAATTTCCTTAGTATCTATGTGGTGTGCACTTGCATCATCTTGTGTGATCACGTCTCCATTGCATTTGCATTATCCGCATTATGGAAACAACTCTGATATGTTATCAGAGAAAACTCGATAATCATGTGTCTGGTTATGCTTTTAGTTTATTTTGAAATCAAGAGGAGTGGATTTTTCTTTATTTTTTATTTTTAGATCTGATCTAAAATAAAAAAAATCTTTAAATATCATTTCTAGTTAGTTTCCTTGGGATCTTTGGCCTTTGGGTGTCTTCATTGTCTTCACTTCAGGCACTAGTTTTTCTTCAACTAGGGCACCATTGTTGTGTGCAAGGAGTAGAGGGAGGAGTAGCACTCAGCAACATCCTTCCAGCAGTCCTTCCAACCATGCCATTAGGCCATACAACATGCAAGTCTGTAGGTTCTTTCTTTTGCAAGCATATTCTGATCTACATCCTTTCTTTTGGGGCACCACTACCTAAATTTTGTCTACTTTTTCTATTATCCTTCTAGCAAGGTGCCTTCAGCAACACCAAGCTTCTACATTTTGTGCCTAGCTTCTGGTCAGTAGTCAACTTTGCACCATAGTTCTTCTAGGAAGGTGCCTTTAATTCTACCATGCCACAGTCGTACGATGTCCCATTTTGTTTGGTTTTCTATTTGCAAGGTTCCAAGTAGGTCGTATAGCATCCAACAGGTCTGCAATTCATTTTTTTTGTTTTTTTTGAGTAAAATCTAGATTGTGTTTGTTTGTGGCTCCCCTTCCTTTCTTGGCATCCCATGTGGCACCCCTTGGACACTTGGAAATCATTCATTCTGTCTATGCCTTATTTGTTTTCAGTTTAAAATTGACTTTTAAAACAAAAATTAGTCAATTTGACTAAATATTTAGTTTTTTAGATAGTTTGGTAATTGGGGGGTTTTCATTTAAAACTTGTATCTTCAACCTACAAAGATGAAGGGTGAGGCCCAAGTTGGCGAGAGGTTAATTTCCCCTCACACAAACCTCCTTTGGATTCCTCATTCTATGCTAAATCCAATGAGTGGTTGGAAGGCCACTTTCTCTCTCATAACAGGCATTTTTTTAATGTTTTAGTGTTTTTTTGCAAAAACACTAGTTTACAAGAAATTAAACCTTTAATATCTTGCAAACTGTAGCTCAAATTTGGGTGCCATTTTTTGAAAAAGTGTTTGTAATTTAATTCTCCACATCGTAGGCTTGTTATTTGTTAAAAACACACTATTTTATAAAGTGCCTAAAATTTGGGTCTCTCGAGACGCATTTTTGGCTGAGTCCGACGTCCTGTTTGCTTATGTCTTGTACTGATTGCTCTAAGACACATTCTCGAATAATCCCAACATATTTTTAGTGTGCACTTGCATATTTTGGGGGGGGCTAAACATTTCATGGGGGGTTGTAATTGCTTTTCACAACTTGTAAATATTTGCTTTCATTCTCCTTTTTGCATAAATTCACAACTTGCAATCAACACAACTTCACCTAAATTCAGCTTAAAATGGATTGTTTTCAACTTAAACCCCTAACACCCTTTAAATATCATGAATGGAAGGTTAAAATTTCAATCATTCTTAGAATCAAAGGGTTGTATAGGATCACCATGGGTACTGAAGTAGAACCCAACACTGATGCTGAAAAGGTCAAGTGGTACAACCGTAGTGATGAAGCCTATGGATTACTAAGCTTGTCTATGTCTCTAGAACTTCTCTTCCATTTATAATCCTCCAAGACTCCTAATGACATATGGGACACCTTAGAAAACTTATTTGGGAAGCTTGATGAGATGAGAGGTCATGAGCTCGAAAACAAACTCATAAGTCTAAGTCCTAGCAACTTTGACACCCTACAGGACTTCTTCACTAAGTTTAAGGCCCTTAGATTGCAATTGAAAGAATGTGGGATAGAGAAGAAAGATTATCAACTCATACTTTCTATTATCACAAATTTAGGTCCAAGCTATTCAGTCTTTGTATCCACTTTCCATGCCATAAAAAGTGCCTTTGGCACTACATGGAAAATGCCTTCTTTGGATTCATTCATTACCGACTTGACTAGGGAACAAGATAAGCTAATTCAAATGGGAAAAATGAAGTCTACTCAACCCCAATCTTTGATAGCTAGAAATGGTAGGGATAAGACTTCAATAAAGGAAAAGAAAAAGAACAAGGACCAAGAAAAGAAGAAAGAAAACAACAATCTTGCCAAAAACAACACTGAGACTTCCTCTTCCAATGCTAAACCTAAGAAGGAGAAGGTTAAGTGTGCCTATTGTAAAAATATAGGGTATGATGAACACAAATGCATGAATAAACAAATAGATCACCTAACTCATCTTCTATAGAAGCACAACATAGGTGTTCCTGAGTCCATCAAGAAAAATTCATCTACCCAAGATTATACCAAGGCAAAAGGCAAGGGTAAGGAGAAATAAAAGGGAAAGGCCCTTATAGCTACAACAACTACTACATCTTCATGGGTCATTGATTTAGGTGCTTCTCACCACATGGGATCTTCATTAGTTGAGTTTTCATCTTTAGAGCCTTGTAGCATGACTTCAATTAGTTTAGGTGATGACACATCAGTTTCTATTGTAGGGAGAGGGTCAGTTGAAATGGAAGGAGGAACATTCAATAATGTTCTAAGTGTTCCTTCTCTTTCAGCCAATCTCCTATCAGTGTACCAAATCACTGACATTGGTTGGGGCATGAGATTTGAGTTTTCACCAGATTCAGTGGCTATCAGGGAGTTGCATAGTGATACTACAATGGCAGTCGGTAGGGTAGATCACCAAGACAGGTTATACACCTTCTCATATTTTACATTAAATTCTTCTCCAACATCATTGTTCACTCATTCAAATGGAGTTAGAAAATTATGGCATGAGCGGTTTGGCCACCTTAACTACCACTACCTTGAAAAAATTTGCAAACATGACATGGTCATTGGCTTGCCTTGTGTCCAATTCTCAAAAGGACTTTGTGATGGGTGTTCCCTTGGGAATCATCCTGAATCAAAATTTGACAAAGGCAAAGCTTGGAGGGCTTCACAACCTTTGGAGTTAGTCCACAGTGATGTATCAGGACCCTTTCCCAAACCATCTTTCATAAGGACCAAGTACATCCTCACTTTCATTGATGATTTCTCTAGGTACACTTGGATATATTTTCTCAAACAAAAGTCTAAAGTGTTTGAAACTTTTCTAGATTTCAAGGCTCTTATTGAGAAATAGAGTGAGAGATCCATCAAGGTTCTTTGATTTGATAATGGAGAGGAGTATGTCAGCAACAGGTTTGAGAAGTTTTGCACCATAGAGGGGATTGATTTACAACACATAGTCACTTACAGTACCTCACAAAATGGGGTTGTAGAATGCAAAAAATAGGCTCTTGAAAGAGATGGGCAGCTATATGATTCACTCCAAATCCTTAGCACCATAGTACTAGGCTGAAGCCATCAATTGTGTTTGCTACATTCAAAATAGGGTTCCTCACAAAGATTTGAAAGGGATAACACCCTTTGAAGCTTGGCATAAAAAGAAACCTGATGTTGAGCACCTCAAGTTTTTTGGATCCCCAACCATGGCCCTTATTCTGAAGAAGAAACACAAAGCTATGGAATGATAGTCCAAGCCTTGCATCTTTGTAGGATATCTAGATGGTATTGATGGATATCACCTTTTAGATCTTATCATTCATGATTTGTTTATCGAGAGAAGTGTCCATTTTTAGGAGAGTCCTAGAGACTCAACACTTGACACTTATTCTCCCTCATCGGATCTACTTCTTCATGATGATTCCTCATCAGATTTAGATCAGCCATAATAGGTTCTTGAGCTAGAGACATCTTCTTCTTCAAGTTTAGACAGTGAAGACAGTGATGCGAGGTCATCCACCTCTAGTTAGCTAGAGGATGAGGAGTTATCACCTGACTCACCCACTTTTGGGCCAGTTTGGGCTAGATAGACACTTGAGAGTGCTAACATTTGGGTAAGAGATCCCACAAATGATAGATGTATGAGGGGGTATTTTTAGAGAGATCCACATGCCTTCTTTGCTTTAATTTCATATCCATAGACTTTTTGAGAGGCATCTGGGGTACCTAAGTGGGATAGTGCTATGGAGGAAGAATATTATTCCTTAATCAAAAATCACACTTGAGATTTGACTTCACTTCCTAAGGGAAGAAATATGGTTTGATGTAGGTGGATATATCAGACCAAGTTTGTAGCAAATGGGTTAGTTGATAAGTACAAGGTGTGATTGGTCACCAAAGGTTTTTCACAAGTGGCAAACATTGACTGCTCAAAGACCTTTTCACCCATTCTAAATATGACTTCTATTCGACTCACCTTGGCTATTGCCTCAACACATGGTTGGGATGTGCATCGAATGGATGTTAAGAGTGCCTTTCTTCATAGAGACCTAGAGGAGGAGATCTACATGGATCAGCCACCAAGATTTGTTTAGGATTCTTCCTTAGTATGCAGACTTAAGAAATCTATCTATGGCCTTAAATAGGCCCTTTAGGCATGGTAAGCCAAGATGGATTCCTTCCTTCTCATAGTGGGTTTCACTAGGTGCCATTATAACCCCAATGTCTACTTCTTGCGGTAGGATGATTCACTCTTGATTTTGGTTCTATATATTGATGACCTTTTGATCATCAAGAGTTCTTCATCAGCTATTACAGTGGTGAAGGCATCTCTTCAGGATAGATTTGACATGATAGACTTAGGTTTATTACACTAATTCCTTAGCATCAAGATCTCATAGTCAAATTCAAGGATTTCTCTTGCACATCCTAAGTATGTTTTTGACTTATTGGCTTGGTTTGACATGGATGATTGCAAGCCATCTCTGACTCCCTTTCTATCAGGAGTCAAACTTGAGGCTGATTTTTCTTCACCATTGGTTGATGCCACTTGATATCACCAACTTGTTGGTAGTCTCATCTATTTGACTCACACTAGGCTTGACATATCATATACAGTGGGACTTATCTCTAGATTTATACAAGAACCTCATGAGCTACATTGGAAAGTAGCTAAGAGGATCTTGCATTACATATAGGGTTCACAGAGATATGGGATTCATTATAGATTTGGCATAGAGGTTGACTTAGTTGGATATATAGATTTAGATTGGGCTGGAAATTCATAGGCTCACAAGTCCACTTTTGGTTACAGTTTCTCTCTAGGTTCTGGTCTTATCAGTTGGTATAGCAAGAAGTAGAATGCTATTGCTATATCATCCATAGAGGTAGAGTACATGGGAGCTGTTAATGTAGCTACTCAGGCTATTTGGCTTCAGGGGATTCTTTCTCAGTTTGGCATTCCTATCAGGTAGCCCACCATCATTTATTGTGACAACCAAAGTACCATTTAGACTTGCAAGAATCTAGTTCAGCACCAGCAGGCCAAGCACATAAAGATTCACATCCATTTCATTCAGGAGATTATTCATAGTCAGGTCATTGACTTGATATTTTTCTAGTCTTCAGAGTAGGTTGCAGACATCTTCACTAAGCCTTTCACTGAGATCAAGTTCATTCATCTACGAGCTCTTCTTGGGGTGGGGTCCACATCTGCAACAACATCATCTTCATGAGGGGCCCATTAGCCTCTTCGTTCTTTTATGTCTCTCTTTTGGGGGGGGAGTTTTTTTCCTATGGGTTTTCTCCTTTTCTCTATCTTATGGGAGATTGCATTTGTACATGGGTACCTCATCAGGCCTAGTTGCTGGGACCCATTTTATATTTCCACACTGCCCACCTAAGCTGTGCTTATGGGGGGTATTAGTGTAGGTTTTTATTTTTCCCTATTTTTTAATTAGGGAAATTGTATTTCTTGTGCATACATGGAGTTTTCCTACATTTGTGGGATAGGCTAGCTTATGTGGAGGTGTGTGTCATAGATTTGTCATAGGTGTCATAAGAATGTCATAAGTAACTCCCTTGATGGGAGTTACTTCTCTATTCTTAGCACCTTGTCACCACCTTTCATGGAGGAGTTACAGTCTATTCTTGGGGTGCCTTGTCCACCTTTTGTGGAGGAGTTACTTACGTACTCTCCTATATGTATTCCTCACTTTGGCCATCTCATGTTAATTAGATTTTAGTTTTCTCCATTTTGTCTAGTGCAATTTATCTTCTTGTGTAATTTTTAAATTGCTTTAACATCTATGTGGTGTGCACTTGCTTCATCTCATGTGATCACGTCTCCATTACATTCACATTATCCGGATTTTGGCAACAACTCTGATAATTTCTAAATGTCTATATAATGAAATAGTAGAGAATAAACATTCGATAATGCACATTACAAATATAATACCTCAAACTTCACATAATTCTTATTGTATTTTAGTCTCTAACTCTATTTATATTCAATACATATATGAATATTCCATGTTTGAATTTTCATGTTTCTCTTTTTTGCTCAGGGATATTTCTTTGGTGTAAAGCATTAGATAATTTTTTGATGCTTTAGAGTTTTTTTTGTTTTACTAGAGGTGAAAATTTTTATTTATAACCATCATTATTTTTCCATTAGATCCATGGGGATGAAAAAATAGTTTTACCTACATTAAATACTTATTATTTTTCCCCTAATTTATTTTCCCTTATTTGGTCTTGTTCTTTCTAGTTAGTTTTACTTAACTTTTTACTCCTCATTACTTGCATCCTTATATTGATGTCACTCAATGCTCATTTTCAAAAATATTTTTATATTTCCCACCAAAAATCCATTTATTCAATTCTTATTTTTCCATTTCCATCTACTTTAACTAATCCATAAATATTTTATTATATAGAAACAAGCATTATCTTCACTTTTATTTAGGGTAAGTACCATTTGGTAGTTTTCAAATCCATTCTTTGTGAGTTATTGTTTACCAATTTTAAACCTCAATAGTGATATTTTTTTGCTTTTCTCATTTTACCTAAATTATTTTTATGTTTTCTTATCTATATTTTTTCTCCAATTTATGTTTGCTTTTTCAATATTTTTTCCAAAATTATTTTATTGTTTTACATTTTTTTAATAAATTATTTTTTATTTATCTCTCTTTTTACATATATTTTATTATTTCATGTATAATATTTTACCATCAATTTATTTATGTCCTTTCCTTAATTTTCTTGATAATGTTATTAATTTGATTGCTAAAAAATCCACAATTTATTTAATTATGTAATGTCCTAACCACCTAATTTTTAGTTAGCCTATATTTTTTCATGTGTTTACATGAATAATTACCTCTTCTTATATTTGAAACTCCTTAATATTGATATGGATATCATTCTAGGTTCTTACATTATTTTTTCATGAGTTTGGTTATATGTTACTATCAATGCTTTCTCATATAACTTATCTGAATCAATCAATTTTATATTTAAATATTCCTTCTCATGCATTATATATTTCACTAAAAACCATAATATTGGTAGAATTAGATTCATTTTCATATAAATATCTAACCCAACAAAATTATAAGGGATAATAGTTTGTGAGCCATTTATAAGTTATGTAGTAAGATTAATATACTACAAATATCTTAGTGTCCCACTCATCTCTTTTTATATTTCATATCTTAATTAATAATTTATATAAAAAATTATTGAATTATTATACCATGTCATTAGATTTTAGATGATATGGTGTTATTTGGTTCTATGCAATTAAGTAATTAGGAAATGTCACAATAATTCCTCTAATTGTGTGATTAAAAAAATGTTTACCTAATCACTTGTGATACTTAGAGATCATATAAATACTATAATGATATTTTCATAAAGGATTATTTATTAATTCTTATTTGTCAATTAATTAGTGTTACTTGTACATATTTTTATATATTATGTCCAATGTTTTTTATTATAGACATTAATTGATTAGATCAATAAAATTGACAACCCACTTATCAAATGATATTAATTCTAATATTAGTTGTATCATAATTTCATCTAATTAATTAGGATTTAATACCCTATTGCATATGTCACACACCCTTTTTTCAAGTTTGGCCAATATAGTCTTACATGTAGAGTATCATTTGTAGTGCATTCACATATGTTATGTTCACTAAAAAATCCTTCACTTGATTCCCTTAGGATATAATATTTCTCTTACAATAGAGATAATATTCTTAGGAACTCATCTCATCATTTATTTTATAGTGATATTTAAATTAATGAGAGAATAAATGATTTTATTAGAAACTTCATGCACTCTAGACTCTTATATTCATAAGAAATTTCCCTTGTTATTAATAATGTATTTATATTCACAGTGTATTTTGGTATAGTCTCAATGGAAAATAAGTGTACTCAAGGAAATTAATCATCAATCCACCCTTTTTATACTGATGTTATCCTATTAAAATATAAAAATAATTTTTTATTTATATGTGTTTCACCATGATTTTAAAATCATATTTGTAAAATGAGATCAACCATTTACATATTCTTCCTTAGATCACCAATATATTCACTAATTATTTTATGTGCTCATGGTTAGTGAAAAACATAAAAGGTGTAGTTAATATTTCTATCTATGTGGTAGAGTAATTAATTTACTCCCTATCTAGTTTCTTAATTATTAATTAAATGGTATGGTTAATATGTCTTCATGGATGTGCCAACATTATTCCTATTCCTATACCAAATGCATCACATGGACATTGAATGGTATTTTCAAGTTGTGGAAAACAAGTATAAAT
Source organism: Torreya grandis (assembly GCA_037957365.1). NCBI lineage: Eukaryota > Viridiplantae > Streptophyta > Pinopsida > Cupressales > Taxaceae > Torreya > Torreya grandis. The sequence continues at coordinate 3,086,324 of JARHVA010001782.1, read as the reverse complement.
GCATTAGTAATTTTATTCTTATATGAATTTAAAGCCTCTTGACATTTTAGTATCAAATTTATTGATTGATATTTCTTATTCATTAGTAACTCTTCTATAGGGGAAATAATTGTTCCATAGTTACAAATAAACTAAAAATGATAAATGGTATATTCTAAAAATTTCCTTACATGCTTATGTACCATTGGTGGTAATATATCTAAAATTATTGATGGTTTCAATGGATCCACTAGTAATCCTTCCTTTAAAATTGCATATCCCAATAGTGACCCAAATGGATTCATAAATGCACATTTATTTTTATTCATGGATATGTTTATCTATTTGCTTCTGAATAATATTAACCAAAAATCTTGGACATGACCCTTAATTAATATTTAAAATACATAATTATATAAATATATCATAAAAAAATCATGAATGAACTCTTAAAAATCATTCAATATAATGTAAATAAATATCAGTTGTGCATTTTTTAAACTCATATGGTATAACAATATACATTAAAGATCCCCAATATATCATAAAATTAGTTTTGAATTTATGTTTTTGGGATATTTTTTTTCCCGATGGGAAGCCATATGTGAATGAGTATACTTCTCTTCTTATAACAGTTTCAAAGATTTATTTTATATAAGGAGTTAGGAATGGATAATGAGCATATACCTTATGTATCCATCTATATTCAATGAAAATGAAAATTTCTCTTGAATTCTTATGTTATATGACCATATGGATTATCCATTCTTAATATTCAACTAGGAACATAATTCCACAATCTAACATCTTATCGAATTCTTTTTTTACTTTTACTTTCAAGTTAAGATTGAGGTGAGAAGGTATTTTATATAATAGTTTAACATCTTCCATAATTTTATTTATCATTCCTACTTATTTTTATATTATCTTAAGTTATATGAAAGTCATAATAAATAGGTATATAATTTACCTTAAAAACTCAAGAATGTTTTCTATTTATGCTCTTACCTAGTAATTCTCTATCTTGTTAAATTTTGAGCTTCCTTTAGCTGATATATTCTCCTATAAAAAATGTAGTAGTTGGTAGAATTATTATGTATTATCTTCTATTTTTTCATTTAATTCCATTTTTACTTATTCAATTTATAATTTTAATTTTTTTTAGTATTACTCATCTTCATGTCCTTTTTTGGTTATTTTTCTACAATGTACCCTTACTTCATCCACTTATTATTTATACAATAGTTTTTTGTCATTGATTCTATGCTGACCTATACTTTCCTTATGATTACTCCCATTTTTCCTTTATTACCCATAAATAAAAAATTTATATTTTATGTTCATATCCTACTAAATTATGAATTGGCATGTCTTCTAGCATTTAAAAACACTTTTATTTTGTTCAATTGCTAACATAATATTGCATCAGATTCCTAAAAGTTTACAATCATAAATAAATTAGTTTTTAATTTATTCAAATATTTTATACCTTTCTTCACCTCTAATTTCATGTAACATGCCTTAAAGTATGCTTCAATGGTCTGATAAAAGAATTGTACCTAATGTCTTTGATCTATTTCACCCTTTTCCATCCAATGTTTCTCAAATTTTAAGATGTGTAGTTTATGATTATGTGATATGAAATTCTATGTAGTCTCCCTAAAATAACCTTATTTCTTCAAAAAACATGTTTTCAATAAAATTTTTAAGGTTTTTTAGTGAGATATGTTATCTTTATGATTATTCCACCACCTTTAAAAAAGGATACTAAAAGTGTTATATATTTTATTCACTAATTTTGTCTTCTAAGGGTAATAATATCTATATTTGTTTTAGGTATTCAAAAGTTTTTCCCATGCATTTGTATTTGGGTAATTTTAAATGTCATGTGCATCTTTTGATATGGTGTAAACTTTTTACTGTGGGTTTTAGTATGTTACTAAGCTATTTTTATGATAATTTATGAGGTAATATGTTCATATGGAATATTTTCCATACTTTTATTTTTGGTCCTCCATGCAGTCATGCCTTTATTTCCTCTTCTAATTATATCTCCAAATATTTACTTTTTATAACCACTTTGCTTTCTTAAATTTGGTATATGGAGTCTATTAAGATTGATTACTTTTTTAATGGTATAAATAATAATAGTTTGCTAAATTCATTTTATCCTTAATTAGGCCATATTTATTCTTACCATGTGGATTGCATCCCAATTTCCAATGGAATTTGGACCACCAAACCATTCATTTCAAATATAATATTTTATTTATCTAAATATAGGGTACCGTTATATTCTAAAACTTACTCTAAGTTTAGTAGTGTAGGGTACCCAATATCATAGATATCTATGACATCAAATTCTAAATTTATTTTTATGCCCATAAATTTAAATTTTATATTTTGGATTATACCTATGGGTGATCTCACGATCCTGTATACCATGGAGATATCATAGGTTATCACATGTAACTATGATTTACCTAATGATTAATAATTACTTCTTGTAAGGACATTGGTATGCACACTGGGTCTATTAATATTTATCTTACCTCATATCCATTTTGAAACCTAAGAGAATGGTCATGTTTTTTCTATTTTTTATTGTTCCTAAACACATTTCTCTTAGATTTTTTTTACCTTTTATACTTTACATTCTCTTTCTTATTTATCTAGTACTTATAAAATTATGCTAATATATTCAATATTGCTTGGTTTTTAACTAATTTTAATTTTTTGAAGGTTCTAAAATATTAGTTCATTAAAATAATCTAGATTTATGTCTTAATTATAATTATTTTATTAGAAATAATTTATAATCTCCTCTATAACCCTCTCATGTTCACGTGTATTGGGATAGTCTCCTTCACTTTCCTCTTTAAAGTAAATTTATGACTCAATCACTTTCTCTTTACTTTTTCTAGTATTAGTTCCAATTTATGGGATTACCAAAACCCTCTATTTTCATTTATTTTAGTCACTTAAATTAAAATTTAATTCTAAAACATTTTTTTAAACCATTCTTCATGTATACTTAGACTATTTATAATTCTAAGGTTAGAAAGTGTAATTCCTCTAATTATATAAGGTTGATCCTATATATTTAGGCAATTATGATATTGAATATTCATATTGATTATTTCTAAGTAACATATACTCACTATTGGACTAATTCACATTCCTATTTTAGCTATCTATGCTCCTCATACAAGGTTTCTCCATGAAAATATCACTCACCATTAGTTTTGAACATACTTGTTTCATCCTCCCACAAAATAATGGCTAAATTTACAAACTAAAAATCATATAACAAGTCATCTTACCAATTTATAAATTACCATTAGAAGAAATACCAAAGAGACCATTATGTAAACATGTTTTTTACTCATTGGATTAGTAGTTAGAAAGAGTATTATGGTTTACAAGAACCATAATTATTATAATGTTAAAATGAGAGGAAAGAAAATATTCTTCCCAATTTTAAGTCTATACAACCTAAGTATCCCTGAGCTATGTTTTAATACACCAATAATGTCACAATTCATTTTTTAAAAACTTAATTACACTAATATTCTACTAACATAAAATATTACACAAGCATTTCACACACACCATAGTAGAATAGGAAAAATATGTGGACTTTTATCCCTATTTAGAGTATTCATATATATTCATTACTAAACATAAGGAATGTTAATGACAGGCACAACTTCCTCCCCTAACCCCTATTTCCACTTTTATTTCATTTGGTCATGTTTGTCACTAAGAAAGGGTTTTAGGTGAAGAAGAAGGAACACAAAATCTATCATAGATAATAAATTTAATATAATTATACACACATGACGTAAAAGGAAAGGAACACCATTAAAAATTCACATAGAGATAAAAAATCCCTAAAGGATGTTAGTGCACCACATGTATGGCATCATAAACTGGTATTATTAGAATAATTTGACCTTGTACTAGAATTAGAAAAGACTTGTTCTTGATTCATGATGACCTCACATAGTCCCAAAGTCAATCACATAGTATTTATTACAATCAATTATATCTTAATGCTAAATAATTTATTTTTCTTTAATACATTCCCCATTTAGTACATTTATGATTATAGTATGTTATAAATCAATTATGTGTATTTACTGAATTTATTAAATATTATGTTTTTACTTAGTTTTTTGTCATAATTAGATTTAAAATTATTTAATCCCTAATTTTGATAAAACATAGTGGTGAACTAGTATATTGTTATATATTTTTAAAAAACCTAACCATTCATGTTGATATGGTTTATTTCCTTCTTTTTACTATTTCTAATTATTGTATTAGGGTTTTCACATTTCATAAATTACTTAATAATTGGAACCTTCCATGTTTATATATCATATTTTATTACATGTAATAATTTATTTTAACTTATAAAAAGTGTTAAACTAAGTTTTAATAAAGTTAAGCAAATTAGGTTTTCATTTGATAAAATCACAATGGTAAAATGAGTGAATACCCTTCATGATACTAATAAAATAGATATAACAATGTATCCTTAAAATAATCTGGAAATGAAATATGTGTCTTTTAAAATAGTCAGAGAGGAAATAAATAAATCATATAAAAATAAATATTTTGATACATCTACTATTATGGTTTCATTACCTTTCTCTTCATCAATCAATAAAACTTTCATACCAACATCTATTATGGGGGTAACCCATGGGTTTCAATAGAAAAAGATCCAATATATACTAAATCACCCTTTAAAACACCTTTGGTTAGGACACATTATACTCATAATTTGAAATCCCTTATATGTAACATTTTTTTCGTGATGTTATGAATTTGATTTCATTTTATTGGATAGTGAAACAAGATGTCTACCTATCTTCTTTACTTAAGATAGGCTTAGATCATAATCCCATGTTACTTAATGTGGAATACAATGTGAATAAGGATATATGTCCTTTTATAGTTCATCATATGTTCCTCCAACATATTTAACTAAAAGATAAAATTAAGGAATGGTGGAATGTTGATTTATCATAAAAACTATGTCTAAATTAGTCAAAAAACTTGGGATTTTTAAGAGGAATATCAAAATTTTAAATAAATAATAATTTAGTAATATATATATATATATATATATATATATATATATATATATATATATATATATATATATATATATATATATATATATATATATATATATATATATATATATATATATATATATATATATATATATATATATATATATCCATAATAAAATAGTTTTGGAAGAATTTTAACTAGTAGAGGTGAATAAACATGTCTAAGGCATGGATCAATCTTATTTTTCAAGATAAAAAAACCTTCTGATGGATTATCATACATTTGCAACTAGAGAGGAAATCCTTTGGAGATTGAAAACTAGGTAAATATGGTTCAATGAGGGTAAACTAAATACTAATTTCTTTTATCTAAAAACTCTTAACCACATGATTCATAACATAATTTTGGAGATTATGAAATAAAATGGGGAGGTGAGATTTGATGAATAAATGATTAAAGATAAAGCTATGAAATATTTTAAGATTTTATTTGTCGTAATTAATGGAATGATTGAATTAGTTTGGGAATAAATAATTGGAAACACTTCAAAAATAATTTATCAAGATTAAAAATAATAATTTATTATACCTTGTGACTCTGGATAAAGTCAAATTTGTGTTTTTATTACATAAGAATAATGCACGTAGTTTGGATGGATTTCTAGTAGTCTTCTTTCAAAACTTCTCAAATATTAAGATGGAGATGCTAGTAGCATAGCATGAGTTATTTTATTTGGTAAAATTTTAATGGAGATAAATAAAACATTCCTGGATTTTATCCCCTGGAAGAATGGATCTTTGAAAATTTTAAGATTTTCTTCCCATCAACCTTTGAAATATGATTTATAAGGTTTTCACTAAAATTTTGTTTTTTAGATTAAATCATATGATTGAGAAAATTATTTACAAACAAAAATTTAGTTTTGTGCTAGGTAGATAGACATAATATTTAATAATTTTATGTCATGACATATGCATTTGATGGACAAAGGGAATCAAGTTAAAATGATTGTTAAGATGGACATAAATAAGGCTTATGACCAGGTTGATTGCAAATTTTTACATAAAGTATTACTCAAATTTGGTTTTCTTCCCCATGTTTAATGTTTATTAATATTTATTTTTCTATTGTAATGTTTTTGGTATTGAAAAATGGGGTGCTTAAATTCTTATTCAAAAATAGGAAATGAATTAGGAAAGGAGATCCTTTATATCTCTTTTGTTTATCATTATGGATGAAATGTTAAGCATGACCTTATCAAAAAATTTAAGTCAGAGAAGAATAAAAGGTTTTGGGTGTGAAGGAGAGGTAAAACCCACCTCACATCAACAATGTGTTGATTATATAGTTGTGTTAGCCACTAATTCAATGAAATAAGCTAAGGAACTCAAAAATATCATTATAAATTATGAGGATGCCTATAATAAAATGATCAAATATGAAAAAAAAAATGTGTTTTTTATTTACTACCCCTTGGGTTAGACAATAAAAAATGATTGATATTATGGGCTTCCAATCAATGGATATTCCATCTACATATCTTAAGATGCAACTTTTTAGTGGTAATATGTTGAATCAATCCTTGAATTGTTATTTCGATGGATTTCTAATAAAAATAACAATATGGAAAGGATATATTATTTCTCAAGTGAGTAAGTCCATGATTATCAAAATAAATTTGAAAATTTTGCATGCTTATTTATTATCTTTGTTACAAATTCCCAAGTTAATAGAAAAGAACAATGATAAGATTCAATGAAGGTTTCTTTGGCAAGTTCTAAAGAGAAAAGTAGATTTACATTGGTATCATGGGATAAGGTATGCCTACCAAATAAATATGGTGGGATTGGGGTAAGAAATATGAAGACTATGAACAATTCCCTTGTGTCTAGTATAGGATGGAGGTTCATAAAGGAGAAAAATCAATGGACTAGTATCCTATAATCTAAATATTTAAAATCTTGGGAGGAAAAGAATATCCTTTATGAAGGCAACTTATTTAAAAGTTCATATTTTTAGAGTTATTTATTCAATGATATGGATATTATGCTTAAGATAAGTAAATATAAGGATTGGAATAGTGATAGTGTGAGATTTTGGGAGTAATTTTAGGATTTAGAGAATCTTTTAATAGATTTAGAACATTGGAATCATATTGGCATATTTATTTAAAGAAGTATGGCTATGATAACATAGAATTGGAATTTGTATTATAAGTGTGTCACATGAGTTAACCTATTCCTATCTTAGCCATAGACCTATCCTAGATAATTATATACACCATTTTAGTCATTGAGTAAACCACACTCACCCATAACTAGTCAAAACATAGTCCTAAAACTATCTTCTTAGATCCCAACCCAACTTTATCAGTAGTCTTCCAAGTGGAAATTAGCACCAATTTGGTACACTAAAGCCACATAGATCTAGTGTTCCCAACTAGGATCAATTATCCTTAGACCTATCTCTTCCCAATGGATACTTTTTCAAAAGTTTTCCACTCCTAAGGTTGACCTAGGAATATAATATTATCTACTTAAGCTATGGAACTCTATGAATACAAGTATAATTTACCTCTATTCACTAGATGAAAAAAAAAATCAAACCAAAGAAAAGTTGATAAAAATTAAGGTATTTGATCCTTATTCTGTCCTACTTTTACACACTACCATCTATAGCAACCCTGAGTCCAGGTTTCAAAGATTTAAAATCTCAATCACATTCAAGGAATTCAATTCCACTCTCAATATATAATTTATTTACACTTTCATCAAAATCTAAGTGGAATAACTACATCGATATTGATCCCTCTTTAGAGTATTGGTTTATAGGCAAATCTCTTCACAATATGATGTTGAGGATATCTAGCCTATCCTACTAGAAAACAAATAAATATTACTCATGCCATAATTGGAAGGAGTATTAGGGTTTACATACTAAGTTATGTTCTCCAAGCACAACATAGAGATCCAAGATTTATGTGTGTAGGAATGGAACCTAAAGACACAGGCTTGGGTGATCCCAAAAAATAAGAACACTCCTATAAATGAGAAACTATTTCCACCTTAAGGACACTAAAATAACATGTAACTACTATGCATAGGGGTTTATACTATCCTAAGTGAGAAAATAGACTCTGTAATCTTATTGATGACACTCATAACTATCTAAAACTCAATTTTTAGAACCCTAATCATCCATGACAATCACTTTTTAGATAAGTCTATATTAATGCCTATTTATTAATATTTTTAAAACATTAATCAAGGTTAAACTCCATAACAAATAAGTAATTAATTATTTAAATTTAATGAACTAATTTATACAACTTAGCCCTTTAATCTAAACATAGGATTTACATGGTTAAACCCTAAAAGGTTAAATCATTTGGTGATCTTGACTTACTTTGAGTATTTCTCTAAATTCTAGTTTGTATTAGTTAAAAATTTTGTGTAATAAATTAGGGATAAATACTTATAATTTTATAAGTATTTTTGACAACCTAGCTAATTAAAATCAATTTCATACTAGGGTTTCAGTTTAATTACATATTATTTAAAATGTTACTAAGAAACCCTAGATTCAAATAACTTTAACTCTAAAAACACTTATGGTGTATACCATTTTCATATTCATAATCATATTTTATATTTACATATATTTTAATTAATATAATCATGATCATAATGATAAAATAAATTAATCACTTTTTGTTCCAAATTTTAATACTTTCATTTGCATGATTGTTTACTTTAATTCAAAAGACATAAACACATGTATAGATGTTTCTTTATATCGATTTCAATTAATGTGATATCTCATAATATGTTATCTTTCCCCTACGTTGAATTTCATTAACAATAAAATTAATACACACATAACATATTTATCACATAAGCTAATAATTATGTTCCAAGTTTCAATGGCATATCTTATGTACACAAAAGAATCTCCTTCTCTTCATCTCCTAGAGGGTGATAACTAATTTACCTCTAACTAGGTCCATATTATCATTCCTCCATGAGATGAATCATATTATAATAATGTCTCTAATCCCCATACTTAGCCTATTCACACATTTTCCCTTCAGTGTGTGTGCCTACATGTTCAATGAGAAATAATTAGGGTTTACACTTTTGAGACTCTATATGATCAAATTATTAGTATGATGAAGATAATTATAGGTTTAAAAAATTAGAGTCAACTATTACATGAAAATATTAATATATTTTAAATTCAATTTATAGTAAAAATGCCTAGAGGGAACAATAGTGTTAATAATGTATATACATCCTCACCTAGTCAATTGGTGATAACAATGTTACATATCCAAATCATAAATCATAACAAAGTACATATATAGCTAGTGATTACAAAAGAATTCATAGATAAATAAAAGAGTTCAAGTGACATACTAATGGAAATGATTAAATATAAGTTGATGAACTCACCCTATTTACACCCAATGAGGAGATCCATATATATTTTTACATATCATAGATTGAATGGGCACCAATCGATTCATGTTTAGAATTGAAAAGGAAAATATAGTAAATAATGGATACAAATGACTAAAATAGTGACACATCATCCAAAAAACATACAATGACACATATACCAATTAAAAAAGGGTAAAATTCATAAATAGTACAAAAATGGTTACCAAAGCATAACTCAGATTAACATAAAGTTTAAAAAGCCCAATTAGATCAAGAAAAAGTATAACAAACATAGATAAATAAATAAAATATACCACTCCAAAATGAGTCTCAAAATTCAATATGGTATAATTTTGGTCAAAAATATCTACCATAATTTTGTTATCATGGTCTAGGTTTGGGCAAATAGGCTAAAGGCATCACTTCTCCTATTCTAGCAGTTGATAATATTGGTTAACAAGGTTTGGGATTTATCAAAAATCCTAAGGCACATCATTGACATATATAATTTATGAAGGAAAAACATCCAAACACATAATAAATTTTATAGAAAGAGAAAGATCATTAGTTTCAAAGTTAAAATCATGTTACACAAACAAGCATTCTAAAAATAGGTTTTCTATCAAAAGAGCATGTATAACATGGTATATCTATAATAAGCATAGTTTCAAAGGGCAAAATCATAATCAATCTTCAAAATCAGAACTCAAAATGGTCAACTCCATAGTATGAGGCAATTCCCTCTAGTATTATAGTTTATCATGATTTTGATATCAAATAATATTATGATTATGATGATAAACAATGCTCAAATTTTTACTATATCAAAATTCAACTACAACATAGCAATCACACTACATGAGAGATTACCATTCCTATTTTTGACACAATCCATAAAGATAGTTTGTCTCCCATGGGAATTATTGTTTTGTGTGGTTCCTACTCTTATACATACTTCTTTCTCTCTTTCGTCCCTTGTACTTAGTGTATTTTCATTTAATTGTACATAGCTTATACTCAAAAAACAAAAAAGTAATATAACATGTAAAAATATAAAAGCATTAGAATATTTCAAAAATATAAAATATAAATATTGTATGGATTACTATGTTTACATTTCTACTACTTTTCAAATATTGCATATTGTTATCTATCCTAATATAGTCAGTTTTGTCATACATTAGATGCTTCACTTGTTCTTTTTGAGTGCTTTAAGATTATTGAGAGGAATATCGTCCACTACACTAAACTATACCAACTATCTTCTACCAATTGAGGGTAGTTACACTAATCCAAGTTTATACATTTGATACATATGCCCACTTGGGGCAATCTCATACATAGTTACTATAACCAAGTTTTATCTTTACATAATATAAATTTTAAGTTACTCATTAATTTATTATGATATTAATTTTTGCTCCTCATTTCTTAATTTCTTTTCCAATTATCATAGTTAGACTTGATATATATGCATCCCATCATCTACATAGATCTATAATACATAGTTATACATGCTTTCATTTTTAGTTGTCCTACATTAGACTTGATTATGTTCATATGCTTCTTGAATATTTGATGGAATTTTAATATTACATTGTTCTTTGGGTTTATGCCACTTCTTTATTTGTATGCCTTAGACATATTTCCATGTCCCTTGTGTGTGCTTTCTTGTTTCTATATGTGGATATTTGAACATGTCCTTATATGTGGCTCTAGACCAAATTGATTTTTTCTTGTGTATGTGAACATTTAAACATGTCCCTATATATTTTCATTCTTAGATTTAGTGACATGTACCCATGTCCCTTGTATTGTGGCCTCTTAGCATACCTTTTGCATGCCTCATGTGCTTGCATGTATTCTTCCTTATATGCTTCTACTTCATGACATTGTATTTGATTTTTATGCACATACACACACCAGTTTTTTATGCCATGAAGGATATCATGCATCTATTGTTCCTACATGGGATCCATAATAGACATCATGCCCCACCCCCTAGGTAGTTAAGTAGATTTACTACTATAAACATTTATTATATCTATCTTGACACCCTTATGTAATGCTAGATTACAACACACATCTTAAATTACTTACTTACACTCATATTCATTTACATTCTGACATTATATTTGTATAATGTATTCGAATATCATGCACATGTTCTAGCTAACACATTTTGTAGAGATACTTATTTAAAGGGTAGTTCTTCCATATGTTTCATTACTAACCTTAAAATAGTGGGCATTCATAGGGATTTTTCAAAGCTATCAAAGTCTTACTTTAACTTTAATAGATAAATTTTAGCACACAAGCTTAATTTAATAAATTAGACATAGGGTAGACATAGGAAAAAATAAAGACTTAGACAATAATTTAGATCACCCAAAATTTAAACCTTACAGACATTAGTCCTAGATTGGGACACTAGTGCCAAAGGCCATTACTATCCACTACAGGGCACTACTTTCTAGTAGCCCTAACTTTAGGATAATCCATATCATTCAAACTAGTACACTAGGTAAAATACAAATTTGTATTGATATAGTCATAGGTTTGACATTTATGTTTATATTTTGCCTAGATACATTCATTTCAACTCAAATTCATACTAGTTACTAATATTTTAGGGCGTCATGCACATCATGATTACTACCACATTTAATTTAGTTATAAAGATTCAATTATTATATACTTAGTTCAAATTCAATATACTCAAATACTAGATTGGGGGCATGTGTATGGCACATAGTTTCCATATTCTCAACTACACATAAGTTAACTATATGGAATGATAGACTCCATGTCATTATCTATGTTGTATACACTTTATATAACATTATAATTTATCACATAATTCATGCCTTACTTTATTTGTAGTAGTTGGAATTATTGAGTGGCTTAGAGCCACCTAATATACCCGAGTCGTTGTGGAGTGGACATACATAGTTAGATTAACTCAATTAGATAATTTTAGCACTTTACAAAAATCATTTATAGATGCATCTACTTCACATGAGTGGGAAATGATGGAGTCATGTCCCACTTGATTTCTTGATCCACCCACATGAGATGGTTGTAAACACTTATAGTCTTTTCTAAGATATTCATAGAGACTAAGATCCACTAAGCAGGAGTGGGCAATGATGGAGTCAAAACTGGATTGAGTTATTTAGTGACCCATATAAGTATTGAGAAAGATATAAGATCAGTCCAAGGTATTAAATTATATGATAAATATGTACACTTGCACATAGGTTTTCAATAGGTTAATGCATTGGTTTACATACCCAATGAGGTTTACTCATTCCTTTCCTCCCTCTTTACTTAGCTTTACTTATTTACTTTATTTTAGCATAATCTTTTACTTCTGAGCATCTCTTATGTATTGATTTTTGTATGTTTCATTAAAAGACATATCTTTGATCATGTTCGACATACATAGACCAAGATTCACATACTTAGAATCAACTACACAGCCTTCACTTTTAAGGTAATTCTAGGTATGCTTCTTTTTCCTTAATATTAGTAATTTCACTTTTTTTTAATACTAGCATAAATGGGGGGCAAATTTAATCACCTAAAAGTGGCAATTAGATTCTAATAGTGTTTTTTGAGTTAAGTTATTCCTAACTTAGACCTAGACCTATCCTATAACCTTAAACACACTTTTTCAATGATTTGATTAGACCATAGTCACCTATAGTCAATCAAAACATAGTCATAGAACTACCTTCTCAAATCCTAACCCAACTTGCTAAGTAGTCTACCAAGTGGACATTAGCACCACATTTGTGATACTAAATCCACATGGCACTAGTGTCCCCAACAAGGAATTATTGTCCTTATCGCTAATTCTTCCCAATGGATATTATTGGCCAAATCTAGCCCACATATAAAGCTTTCACATGGATTGATGGAATGTATGGACCAAAGGTTTGAAATAGGTCTAGAGTTACAAAGAGGAGGATCCAAGCAAGTTTTCATATGTTTTGAGCATTAAAGAGCATGGAATAGGTTGCACATATATTAAGAATCCATCAAAACCTTGAAATATTGATTAAAGGATGAATTTGGTGAAGTTTAAGGACTAGACCATCACCAAAACATCTTCCAAAAACAAATGGACCAACTCACTTAAGAATTTTATAAATGCAACATTGAAAGCCACACAAGCCAAAATATTATATCTCCATAGATATATTCATGCCTATATCATATCCTAAAAATTTCATGTTTGCATGAGATTTCTAGTTTAAGTTATAAACATGCAAAGATAGACTTATAGAGTGAAATGTTCACATTAAAATAAAAATTAGGCCCTGGTAAATAACCATTTGGATTTAAAATCCTTTGAAATTCATGCAAATGTCAATAGTGGTCGCATGGACATCAAACTAATAGAACATCAAAAATACCACTGGGTTTTAAATTTTGATGAGCTCATGAATATATTTGATAGCTTTACAAATGTATTTTATGGTCACACAAAAATCAAATTTAAGACATAGAAATGATCCATTGGAGCTCAAAATTGGCATTCACATAAACATCAATGATGACCATGAAAATGTGAAATGATGGGCATGTATATGTCAATTATAAGCTCATGAGTTAGCCTTTGGGGTTGAAATGGTGGGTATTGGAAAATTTAAGGGATTGTATTCAATTATACACCTTGATCCAATGGTATGAGTGTGAATCAATGTGTCAAAGGATTTTAGATGGTAGGAGATCAAATGGACCACATTCATTCATACCAAGAAGATCCAATGATGTGATTAAAAGTTAAGAAGTCAAGATATGACATTAAGGATTTGTGAGACTAATAATAACATAGATAGCTAGGCATAATTTGATTGTTTAAGTGATTTTTTGATGGACAAAGTTGAGCCAAGGAGTATTTTTTGATTAAAAGCAAGAAAGTCTTATAAAGGGTCATCCCATCTCCATTAAATCTAAATCAAATTCCATGAAAAGGACATAGCGATGTGGTTAGGTTAAATAAAAATAAAGAACCACCATCAAAGCTTAATATGGACCTCTTGTTTGAGAATTTAGATTGCAAAAGGTTCAGTCTGTGATTGTGTTCACCATTCTTAAAGGGATCCATACATATGGTGAATTCTTATTTCTTACATAGATAAATGACATGGTTAATCATATTCTATGCAAGATTAAACAAATAACATATTGGAATAATAGAGTGAATACACAGATAACACAAATAATATTTCAACACACTATACAATATATTTGACCATATAAGTAAACTATATAGTGGTATTATATAGACAAAGGAATAAAATAAATTCCTAAATAATATGAAGGATAAATAACAATACACCCATTAATGGACTCATGAGTATAACAAACTAACTACTTGCATAGGTAATATAATAACTAATATAATTTTATCATACAATAAATAATCAACCAAATATACTATTTACATCTTGATAAATACTGAAACTCACAAAACAATGATGTTACTAACTATTAATTTGTAACAGTCACCCCCTTAACATTATTATCCCTAGTTGTACCCCCTTAATCTAAACATGGGGAGAATATCATCCTGTACTACATCTTAGTTATGACTATGTGATTTTTCCAATGATTACAAACCTAAAAAATGGTTTTTCCATGGCTAATAAAAATCTAATGACAATTTTTCCCAAGACTTACCAAAAACCAATGATGGTTTATCCTATGGCTAACCAACAACCAAGTGGTTTTATTAGTTTACCACAAACCATGTTATATATGCAAGTACATATTTAATTAACATCATTTTCTAACTTGAGGGATTGAAAAGGAAACATTAAAAGGGATTAATCGAATAATAATTGTACTTTTGTTCTTATTCAAGCACACATTCTAAAATAAAAACTATCACACCACACTAAAATCCACATAATATCACACCACACAAAAGGTCCACTAAATTAAAAGTGGCCTATTCAATAGTGGATTTGAAGAGGCTTCAATGGCCTCCATCCTCTAATTATTGAAGCTACTTTACTCAATTGATATTTTGATGAAGCTCATGATAAGACTGCCTACAATTCAGAAGTCACATACAAGTGAAAATGAATTTGTAGCTCTAAGCCTAAACAACTTTGAATTTTTAGCCATATTGACACTATGGATTTTCCATCTTGACTCTTTTTTACAATAGTTACTTTTAAATACATTTTTTGATGACATATGAATAATTAAATTATCTTGTTGTTCTCTAAATGATAATAAAATGGACGCATAATTACTTTATACAAGACACACTTTGTTAACTTGACTAAACATAAAAGCATCAAAATACTAAGGAATCAATATATAGACTATATATATAAAAAAATATTAAACCTTAACATAAGACAAGACTTCATTGGCAAAACATACTCATTAGCAAACTTTTAATAATCTAGACTTTTCTAAAATAACTAGTGTTATTCTAAATAGAACTCAACTCACTATTCTAAGAAATAAATCACAAAAGATCAAAATTAATTTTTTGTATATATTTTTAATGTAACCTTGACATATATGATCATCAAGATTCAATGCCATGATGAAGGTATGAAGTCTATTAGCATAGGTTCTTATTTCAATAGAACATGTTAAGGATGATGATAGCTAAGTTTTATTAGTATGTGTATAATAATACAGAGAATTCATGTTAACAAGCAGCATGATATTATTAAATGATTATGTGAAAGCTAGAAACTAGGATTAACTAAGATTTATTAAAAGATACAGAGTATTCAGATTATGTTAAGATAGATAAAATCAAAACATTAAACATGATAACACAAACAAAGATTAACATAAGAGATTCGATAGGTAACCTTGAACCAAAAAGTCTATATAGATCTCAGTAAAAGGTCACCAACTTCTTCATACAAACATACATATTTATATTATCTAGTGTTCCTAATTATTTTTATTTATACATTGGTGTGAAAATGAGGGAACTTTTCATCTTCTATCTTTTCACAAGCTAAGAGGATAAGACAAAATACGTTAGCTAACAATTCATATATAACACAAAAATATTCAAAAAAATTCCTACACAACTTTTCTTATCTAGTTTTCATCTCTCAATACTTTCCTAGACATAAAATGTTGTCTCATCCTAAGACAAAGTCACATGTTCATCTATCTATGTGTTGAGGGCAGAAGCTAAAAATGTGGGTAAACTATCAAGAGTCATAATAATCACTCAAGGCATCATTTCTGGGTTTCATCTCTTTTCCACTACTTAGCCAACCTAAATAAAATACCAACCTATGACCCTTTTAGTTTTTTAATAGGCTAGCTTAACTAGGTGTCCACCCTTTATGGGTTTTCAACCATCTTGGCACAGCTTGTCTCATTAGTCATCCCTAATGCAAAATTTTGTTCAAAATTATAATTTTTTTTTAAAATTTGTGCATTACATAATACTCAATTGGTAGGAGGTAGTATTTATGATCATTAAGGTTGGTAAATAAGATCCTTGAATTTTATCTGATCAAGTGTGTGTTGTGTAATCGCTTGTTATAATTTAGAAGGTGGCATGTACACAAGTAATTTTAGCATCAGAGTCACTTCACTATATAATGGAGCCAAGTTAGTCTTGAATGCATCCCAATCAAGCATGAATTCTTAGACCATGTGAATCAATACATGCATTTGTTCATAACTCTCAATGAGTTCTTTCAAGTCCTCATTTTATGTAACACTTAGGTCGGCCTTAGTATTCCTAACCTTATATTGGATCTCTATAATCATCTAGTCCAACTTTTTACATGTTTTTGTACCTATTTCCCTATAAATGTACTACATATTATGTCCTATTTCTATCTAAAAATTCATTCATGCACATTATCTTGAGAATTAGATTATTATTGGAGGGAATTTTTAGTTTCGTCATTTAATGTAGTTAGGTTGTGCATGGTTATGCATGTTGTGGTAGTTGCATTCAAGTCTATGTTGGAGCTAGATAGGTAATTATCTAATTGGTGATTCAAGTCTAAAGGATTGTATGGGAATTGATGTGCCTAAAGGGATGTGATTTCCATAATACTTTGATACTTCTTTAATAGAGTAATAAAATTCATGGTATCATTCTTCACACTATACCCCAAGTTGTTGATTGCATGAAGTTGATGTGTTATGCACTAGTCTTTTGTAAACTCTACTACCAGTGTCATAAGCCTATAGTGATCTGACATGATTTTTTCTCTAATAACTTGAGAAGTCAAATTTATGCAAGTGTGTTCAATTTCCTTCACTACTTCATGTAATCAATTTTGAAGTTCCACATTCTCAAAATTTGCTTGGTCCCACTCTTTCTCAAAGGAGGCAACCTTCTATGCAATAGAATTATATAATTCTATGGTTCCCTCTAATTATTTCTTCAAGGGTAGCCAATGGATTTCTAAATATGTCTCCTACTTGATCATAAGAGTGACCAATGTGCTCATTATTACTATAAGATCATAGTGTGGCATGGTTGCTAGAGGAAGTGAAAAGGTTTTGTACCTTGCAGTGACTACTGGAACATACCAGAGCCATACACCTCCTAGTGGAAGCTATAGAAACTAATTTTGTGCCTGCATTATGGTAGTTTCATGCTAATATGTTGTGGCCTCTACTTATATATTATTTTTCTACACAACATCTTTAACCATCTTCTATTTAGCATCTTCATCTTGTTTCTTCTTTTCAACTTTTCCCTTCATCTTCCTTTTCTCCTCTTATTTTTATTTATTCTTCTCTACTTCCTACCTTATTTGGTCTTCTTCATTCCTCTTCTCTTCTTTATTTTTCTATTTCTATTTAGCCTCGTCTTTCTCTTCTCTTCTTCTTCCTTCTAATTCCTCTTTTGTTCTTGTTTCTTCTTTCCTTCATCTTTATTCTTAAATTTCCATTCTTATGAAGCTTGGGCCTACACTTGAGTTTGTGCTTATGATTGCACTTTTTATTTCTATATGACTTCATTATGGAGCTCCTTTTTGGAAGCTTCCTCTACCTTTTGTTGTGCCTAGGATATTATGTCTTGTTGTGATTTTTGTTCTTATTTCTTCTATTTATCCTTGTGTTCTTGTTGTTGTGTTGTATTTGATTCTTGGGATTTTGGGTCCATCTCCTATACATTATACAAATCTACCTATACATCCTTATCCTATTAAGAGGCCTCTTTTTCCTTAGATTACTATGTTTCTTTTTTGTGTTATGGTTCTTCTTTTTATCTCTTATTTTATTCCTTCTAATGTCTTCATTTAGTAGTGTGATTAGATCCTTATATTACGTCATATTGTTCTTTAGGTGTGCTCTGCTCTAGTGTGATATCTTCAATTTCTTGCACTTGAGGTGAAAGTGGGGAGTCCTCAATTTGTACTTTTGAACTTAGAACCTACTACTTATTCCTACCTATGGTAACCAATCTAAAGGATGGTAGTGGTGCAAAAATATTATAAAAGAGGTTGTAGTTGTTGATCAATAGATGACCAATCAAATTTGTGTTCTTCAAGTGTAGGCAAGACTCTGGTCTCCCATCTCATTCCTAGCCTATGCATAAGTGGTTCTGGTAGACTCTCTAGTATAGGGTGAAAAGAAAATATCAAGTTTAAATGTTGGAACAAATGTTGGCAAGAAAAATTCTATTCTACATCACAATTTCTTCACCTCTTCTTTGACCAAATCCATGATGATGGAAGGTGGAAAAGAAGGAATTTTTACCCATAGCTCTAGTAGAACTTGATTATGAATTTATACTATGTGCACCACCTTCTAGAAAAAGAATTAATTTTCTTCATCTTTGTCTTAAAAGCCTCTATCCATGTCTACCAACATGACTTGGTAGACCTTTTACACATTAGTTACCATTTTCATGAGATCACAATAACTAGCTATCTAAGGTACCTTCAGGTCATCTTTCCATGTTGTCATGCCACATGTTGTGAAATTTGAAGGAGGTGACATAAAGTGAGGATCTACCTTATGCTTCCCATTTTTTTATTGTGAACTAGATGTTGGTTCTGATGGTTGCACTATAGGAATGTTTGTACCTAGTTGTATTGATTGCAAGGGCATTACTAACCTTGTTATGTGGTCATTTTGACATGTCACCTCAACCTATGCCATGTCAATCATAATGAAAAAATGGAAGTGGTTTGAAAGGCATGATAGCTCATGGATTGATATGGAAACTCCCTTAAGCATTAGTGTAATGTTAGCATGTTGTCCCAAATATTGAAGGATATCTAGTGGAACTCTAGGGTGAGTGGAGATGAGGTCAAAGCACTCCTCCCACCATGATTTTAATTTCCTCTCATGTGTGAGGTATCACCATTCATATATCCATATGATGTTATGTAACTACTGCACTAGCCAATAGTCTATATTTTGATACACTTTCCCCTCAATCAATCTCTATTATGTAAAATAAAGGAGGAGGATCAAGAACTAGTACTGGAAGGTCTACCTTAGAGTGGTCTAGAATTTGTTGATGCTTGTGAATAATTATTATATGAAATATTATTTCTAATTGAATTTTTCACCTTGGTGGATAATCCTATGTGTGATGTCTACAACTCTTGTATGTATCTATTTAGTACACTTGGTCATTTTCCAAAATCACTTAGTAATGAACTAGACCATGATGTGCAAAAGTTTGTCTAGGATCTCATCTATTAGTATTCCTTGGTTATATTATACATAGAGATCAAAAAATTCTTAAATAATAGGTGACATCTTGGTATTATATAGTAGTATCAAGTATTCACATGTAAGCATGTCTAATGCTCAGTCCATGACTTGTGTATTGATGATGATCATCTCATTCAGACCTAAATAGATAGTTCTTTAATTATATCATCCAAATAATAATTGAATGATTTCTCCCATATCACCAAAGGTTGGCATTCATAGTATACATTCAATGTCTATGTTTTGAGATATATGAGGAATTATGAGGGTAAGTGGTTACATTAACATCAATAGGGTTGGGATGGAATGTCTTTTATTCACCTTTACGTAGGTATTGGAATAGATCTTGATCACTATATTTTGTCTACCTATGTTTCATGTCAACACCCATGGCTTCTTATTTTGATTCTGTGAGGGGTGAGATTAGTGGCATAGTGTCCATAACTATGTGAGAGGGAATTTAAATGCATTTGAGTGCTTTTTGAAAAGAAAATAATTTGTATCTTCTATATTTTTATCTCTCAAAAATGTGTTGAGAATGAAATACAAACATCGAGTTCAAACTTAAATTTTTATTAAAAAAATGCCTCTTGCCTTCCACATCAAGGCCATGCCTAGCTGTCTACTCATCTTGAATGCAATGGTGGATGTAGAAAATCAATTTCCTATTTGGTCATTAAATTAGTTAGTCATCATCAAATGTCTATAGTTATGCCATTATGCCCTTAGGTGTTTGTATGAGGGGTATGAGCTGTTGATGTTAACTAACCACCAATTTATTGAAGATCATGTGCATTGACCCTTGGTTCTTATATTTATTTTTAGTGGGTGACCATTATTCAATGGATAATTTTTGATGTGATATTTTGGATTCTTTCTCAGACTTAATATCTTATGGTAGCACCTGTTTAACTTTTTGGTTAGTACACATGGCTCTTCCTACACATGTCTAGTACATTCAATGCTTGGTCTATGTATTTTACCATTATCATTTTTGAGATTATCTATAAAAAAATAAAATATAAAATAACTATACACCAAAAAAATTTAAAATTATAAAAAATATACTCTACATGGTGTTACCCATCACCAACTTAGCTTGTAGAATGAGATCAAATAGACAATTGGTAGTAGGGCTTAATCCTATAACCATTTAATCACCCTAGAAATATAGTTCCATATAGGTCCCTTAAAACTACCATTCCTTGTTATGTTAAATCATGAATAATGTAAAGCCCTTTCCATATTATTTGTATTTTGCTTGGGAATGCTCTAAACTAGATATCATATAGCAAAATTGGCTACTCCTTATGGAATTATTTTTGGTGTAGGTTTCTATCACACCATGCTTTTTGACTTTGCTTATATACTTACCTACATTCATGGTACTCTTATTTTGAACTCATCCATTATATATAATTCTAAGATATGATTGGTAAGAGTTTCTTGATATCCTAAATACATGATCATAGTGATGTGCAAGCTAGGCACTAGATACTCTATTGGCATGACTACTTCTTGACCATACACCAACATAAATCATGTAAATCCTATAGATATTTTATAATTTGTGTGATATTCCCATAAAATAATATGAATGTGATCTTCCCAGTCATCTAACTTGACATCACATATTTTTGTGAGCATTTTCCCTAGTACCTTATTTAAAGCTTCAACCTGGCCATTTGCTTGTAGATGAAAGGTAGTGATTTTATGATGTGCAATCATAAACTCTTCCATCAAAGCCTTGATGGTATTATTAAGGAATTACATTCATTTATCATTGATTATTTTTATTAGACATTCACACCTAGTAATGATGTTTTCATACATAAACTTTTCTATATCCTTTACATTGCAGCTAGGTGTGGTAGCAACTTCAACCCATTTAATGAAATAGTTTGTCATAATAATGATATAATTAGCCTTGTTGCACTTGATTTGGTGGTTGATTGGTCCTACATAGTCAATACCCCATTTTTCAAATGGTTTCTCTAGTAACATAGGTTTTAATGAAATCTCATCTTTCTAGAGTGTCTTTCTCATATGTTGGTAGACATCACAATGATGCACAACTCTATGTGCATGTTGAAACAAATTTAGCCAACACAGTTAGCTCTATAGAATCTTTCTAGCTATAACCTCTCCTGTGAAATGTCATCATGTGACTCCTTGATGATCTTCTTCCAAGATTTGAGGGTGTTTATGTTCAAGGATAAGATTTTATAGGAATTCATCCTTTCCCAAGTGATATAGCAGTCCATTAATGATAGTGTATGGTAGTGCTCAAGTCACAAATTACTTTTTATCCCATTTTTGAAAGTGTGAAAGGAAGATTCCTTACTCAAGGAAGTTGTCAATAGCTTCAAAATTTTCAAAAATCATAGAAACACAAAAGAGGTGCATGTCAAGTGATTCTTATTATAGTTCTTTTGGCTCTTCACCATTCAAAATTCAACTAAATGGTCTGGTCCAACATTTTCTCTACCGAGTTTTACATTTATTCAGAATTGAAATTCTTGAAATAGCATCATCAAATGAGATATTCATCCTCTTAAGATTGGTTTGTTGACCAAATAACACAAATCTTGATTGTTTGTGAAAACTTCAAATGATGTTTCCAAAATATAGCTATAGAATTTTTACAGTGAGAACACAATAGCTAATGCTTCTCATTTTATGGTTGTATAATTTTTCTCTACATCAGACAATTTTTGATTAGCAAAGTGAATGAGATGATCAAACACACCATCTTTGGATTGTGAAAGTACTACACTAACTACAATTCTTGAAGTGTCTACATATACATAAAATGGCTTAGTCTAATTTGGGAAAACAATTATAGGCATAGTGACCAATAATTTTTTGAGCTCAATGAAAGCTACTTGGCATTTAGATGTCCATACAAACTCATCATTATTGCATAGTAAAGCTTCCAGTGGAGATGATATCATTGATTAGCCTTTGATAAATTTTTGGTAGTATCCTATATGTCCAAGAAAGGAGTGTACTTCAATGGAACTCATAGATGGTGGCATATTTAGGATTACTATGATTTTATCTTGATCCACCAAAATTCCATCACTACAAATAACATGTCCAAGTAAAAAACTAAAAGGTGTAAAGAGTAAACATTTCTTCAAATTTAAAGCAATTTGAAAATATCAACTTTTGAGTAATAATTAACTTTTTCAATGTCTTCTTGGATGACTTTAAATGCATATATTCTAGATACATTATCTAAATTGAAGATAAGTGTGTTGCATATCTATTTTTGATCTAGCACCATAATATGATTATCGTATGATATGAATGGAGTGTTGATATTTATTTCTAAATTACACCTAGAAAATGTTCTTTAAATAGGGAGAAGACTGCCCAATCATCTAAGTAAACTTCCAAGAAATCATGGATGAAATCTTTGAATGTTATAACTATTGTGAATGAGAATACCACAATTGTATTCTTTAGACCAAATAGCATGATTTTATATACAAATAAACCCCAATATGTTTCAAAAGTCATTTTGGCTCAATCCTCCTTCATGATTAGAATCTGATGGTATCCACTGAACCCATCTATAAAATAATATACTTCAAGTCCTATGATAGACTCCAAAACATCATCTAGAAATGGTATGAGGAATGAATCATTTACACATACATAATTTAGAATGTGATAGTCTCCACATACTTGGATTTCTCATATTTTCTTGGGTTATGATATGATTGGTCTTATCCAATTGGCTTTTAACACTAGATAGATTATCCTTATGTCTTGCATTCTATCCAATTATACCTTTATTTTTAGCTTCATATTGGGGTTGAGTTTATATTGTCACTTCTTAATTTGACGTGTGTACTCTTTTAGTTCAAAGTGTATCTCACTAAGAGATGAATAGACTCCTTAAACCTTTGAGAACTTAGTGGGGAATACATCTTGGTAATCCCTTAGAAGATGTAAGGATTCTAAAATCTTAGTCTCCATCCAATAGTCACCCACACTTGCTAGTTTTAGAACCTCCTCGATTCTAATATTAGAGATGTATTTCTTAAGAGACTGATAATATATATTATTTTTTTCTTCATCCACTAATTCTTGGTGTTGGAAATATTATCATTGATGTCAAATTTCTAGCATTGGTGATAAAGGCCCCATTTCATTTAATGGTGTTTTTAATATTCATATATTGGCTAATGTGTGTTAATATTTATTTAATATTAATGAATATATTTGGTTGCATATAAGTCAAAAGAGGGCCTATGGAGAAGTCAAATAGTCATGGGGTAAAGACAAAAGAGGAATGGGATGCATTTTTTCATGAAGAGTCATATTGAGGAATTCCAAGAGTCACCATGTGAAGACAAAAGAGGGTATGGCACATTTTTCCATGAAGGGACACTTTGAATGATATGAAAATTCACCAAGATAAAGATAAAAGAGGAAAGGATGCATTTTATTATGAAGGGTCACCATATGAATTTTCAAATGCAAGGATACAAAGGGTCATGAAAGTTTGGCACCATTTTCCATGAGGATTGAAGAGTCACAAAGGGTGAATGCCAAAGGTCATTTGTAAAGCTATAAACAAAGGCTTGAGAAGCCATTTGTAATATATAAGAGAGTGCATGGTTTGTATTTATTTTTGAAGAGATAAAAGTAGGAGATATTTTAGAGTTCTATCATTTGTTGAGTAAGAAACATTGAGAGATAGTTTTGTTTTATACACAAGAGGGGTTGGTGCTCTTGTGGGTTGGTGATCACAAATCTTTGTAAGGGTTTGGTTCTCCTATGATTTGGTGCTCACAAATGGTTATTGTGTTGGTGCATGGATAAGGGGTTGGTGCTCCTACAAGTTAGTGATTGAGAAATTTGTAATTTGAGTTGGTGTTCATTCATATACTTGAGATTGTTCTCTATGGTTCTTTCCACTTTGGGTTTCCATGTAAAAATTAGGTGTCTCTCTCTCTCTTGTGTGGTGCATATTATTTTTTTAGTTTTATTTCATATCTTGAATGTGTGGTTAAGTGTTTAAAGAAAAGGGATTTGATTAAGTAAAAGATATATATAATATACTGATTCACCCCCCTCTCAATATATTTTGTGCTTAACAATTGGTATTAGAGTAGGTTCCTTTGGAAAAAAATTTACAGCTTGAAGGTAGATCAGGAAAGCATGATGGTTGGATCACATGAAGGTTTTTATACAAATAAGTCACCTTTGTTTGATCAGACAAATTATGCTTTTTGGAGCATAAGGATGAAGATTTGTTTGATGGCTCTTGGATTCAAAATTTGGCAAGTAGTGGTGGTGGAATATGAAGAGCCATAGATATTTGTAAATACTCTAGTAGAAAAGAAGGCAAGTGAAAATAATTCTAAAGCTTTAAACAATATTTTATGTGGTTTATGTGAATCAAAATATGCTAAAGTTATGTAATGTAAATCTACTCATGAAACTTGGGTAAAACTTGAGAATATTTACAAAGGTGATGGAAAGGTTTAACAAGCTAAGCTTCAAACTTTCAAAAGATAGTTTGAGAGTTTGAATATGTAAGAAGAAGAAAATATATAAATTTATCTTTTATGAGTTGATAAAATAGATAATCATATTCAAGGTCTTGGAGAAAAGTTTGAATAATTAATTGTGGTTCAAAAAGTTTTGAGATCTCTACCATTGAGATATGATGCAAAAGTTTTGGAAATTGAAGAGATGAAGAATTTAGCCAAGATAAAGATGGATGAGCTACATGGTATTGTTAAGGCATATGAGATGTAGAATGAACAAGAGAAACCTTTAAAGAGAGAAGTTGATTTCAAGACATCAAAGAAAGAGAAGGCTAAGATTCCAGAATCAAGTGATAATTCTAGTGATGATGAAGATGACAATGGAGCTCTATTAATTTTTAAGCCAAAAAAGGGACATGGGTAAATATCAAGGAAAATTACCTTTTAAATGTTTTAATTTTGGAAAGATTTGACATTTTTAGCTAAGTGCCCAGATAAGGGTAATGGTGACAATGAAGAAGTAAAGCCTACATACAAGAATAATTTCAAAGGAAAATTCAAGAAGGGATTAAAGAAGAAGAGTTTGTATTCTAAAGATCCTATCTCAGTTGAAGTTAGTGGATTCAGTGATTTAGAAGAATAAGATATTCTATTAATGGCCATATATGAAGATGCCTCATCAATAAAAAGTATAGATGATCAAGAAGAAGAATTGGATGAAGCTAAAGTGAATCTGGAAGTAGAACTCATTTGTGCTTTAGAAGATTTAAATTATCTTGAGAAGAATAATCAAAGATTAAAGCTTCATATCAATAAAAATAAAAATGAATCAAAGGAAACAATTGAATCTCTATGAGCACACTTTGAAGAAGCAAATAAGAATGAATAAAATCTAACAACACAACTACAAAAAGTAAGTAAAGAATGTGAAAGGCATGTTATTGAAATTGCTTCTTTAAAAGTAGATCTTGAGAAAAAAAATAAAGAAATAAATGATTCAAAATTTGAGAATAACACTAATATGTTGAATAAGATATTATAAATTCAAAGATCAATGTCAGATAAGATAGGTATCATATTTGACAAAGAGAAATGGGAGGCCACTACTTTCACAGACAAGGAAAAAGGAAAGACATATGATAAAGATTTTAAAAAAGAGAAAATAAAAATAAAAGAAGTTAATAATATAAAGGAAATTTCAAAAAAAGGAAAGAATGACCAAAGTTTTAAGGCTCCATTCATCAAGAAGAAAGTTTAGACAAGTTCATGGTAGAAGAAACAACCTGAAAACTCTATGTTGGTATAGATAACTTTGCATGAAATAAATGAATAAAAGCCATGGTTCATTAAAAAAAATGTTCAAGGAACATGATAGGAGACAAAATAAATTTATTAACCTTGAATAAGATCAATGGCGGCATAGTGAAATTAGGAGATAATACTACTATCAAAAATGATAGAAAAGGTACACTAAGTTTGGATAATGATAAAACTAAAACTCAAAATGTTTTATATGTAGAAAGTCTTAAGCATAATATTTTGAGTGTAAGTAAAATGTGTGATCAGGGGCACACACTAAATTTTTATGAAAAAGGTTATGAAATTATGAGAAAAGATTTAGATGTGTTGATTATAGATGCTTAGAGAATAGGTAATAATTTGTATATGTTATCAGACATCTAAGGTCAAAGATGTTGTTTGAGTCAGATTGAAGAAAGTTGGTTATGGCATAGGAGAATGGCACACATAAATTTTTACAATCTTTTCAACATCAATAAAAAGCAAATAGTCAAAAAAAATTCAAATATTACAAAGCCATCTAACATGCTTTGTGAACATTGTCAACATGGGAAGTAGGCTAGAAGGTGATTCAAAACAAAAGAGTACTCGACCACTTAGATGTTAGATCTTGTTCACACTGATCTATGTGGACCTATGATAACTTAAAGTACTCAAGGTGAGAAATGTTTCATTTTTATTATTGATTATTTTTCACGTATGACTTGGATAATGTTTTAAAAAAATAAGAAGATTTTAGACATTTCAAAGAATTCAAAGCATTAGTTGAGAATGAAACTAGTTTGAAGATTAAGTGTCTAAGATCAGATCAAGGAGGATAATTGATATTAGATTAGTTTATTTACTTTGGTGAAGACCATGGAATAAAGAGACATTATTTAGTAGCTATAACTCTATAGTAAAATATACTAGTTGAATGGGGAAATGAAATAGTTTAGGAGATGGTGAGGAAAATTCTAAATAAATACAATATACCAGATAAATATTAGAGAGAGGTAGTTGGTATAGTAGTGAATATTTAGAATAGAGAATTACTAAGAGTTAATAGTGACAAGACTCATGAGATATGGAAAGACAAACCAACAATAATTGATTATTTCAAAGTTTTTGGTAGCAGATGCTTCATATAGAGAACTAATGAAAAACGTGGTAAGTTTGAATCCAGACCAGATGAAGGTATATTTATTGGTTATTCTTGTAAAATTAAAGCTTATACATGTTATAACAAAAGAACCAAAAAAATCATTGAAAGTGCAAGTGTCAGGATAGAAGAAGATGGAACACAAAGAATTTGTGATCTAGTAGACATTCTTAAAATCATTAAAGAAGAAGATTTTGAAGAATTAGATGAAGATGAGAAGGAAAAAAAAGACACCAAAACCCCATACAAATATGTTCAAAGAAATAATAATGAAAGTGACATAATTAGGGACATAAATGAAATAATTTACACTAGAAGAATGATGGTAAGTGAATCTGAGCAAGTTAATTTTTCTTTGTTATCCAAAATTTAGCCTAGAACTTTTTTTACAACCTAGACATGATAAGCATTAGGTTAAGGAAATGGATTAAGAATTAAATCAGATAGAAAAGAAGGATACTTAGAAATTAGTGCCTAGACCAAAATATCATAATGTGATAGGAACAAAATGGGTTTATAGGAAAAAGTTGAATGAAAATGGAGAAGTGACTAGGAATAAAGCAAGATTAGTATTTAAAGGATATGCTTAGATTGAGGGAATAGATTTTGAAGAAAAAATTTCACCAGTGGCAACGCCAGTGGCTATTAGAATGTTTATTTCATATGAAAAGTTTAAAACTTTCAAAGTGTTTTAGATAGGTGTCAAATTTACCTTCTTAAATGGGAATCTAGAAGAAGAGGTCTACATTAAGAAGCCTGAGGGATCTATTTTCTCAAATAATAGTAGCTATGTATGTAGATTTAAGAAAGAAATATATGGATTGAAAAAATATCGTAGAGCTTGGTATGCAAGACTTGATAAGTACATGAAGGATCAAGGTTTTAGGAGAGGATTTGCTGATAGTAATCTCGACATCAAAATAGAAGGTGAGGATCAATTGATTATTATGGTATATGTTGATGACATCATTTTTGGAGGAAACATTTAAAAGATGACAAAATAATTTTATAATAATATGCAAAAATAATTTGAGATGTCTATGCTTGGAGAATTGTCATTTTTCTTAGGGTTGTAAATATTTTATTCAGATAAAGGAATTTTCACATCTCAAAGTAAATATGCCAAGGAAATATTGAAGAAATTTGGTTTTGAGGAATGTGCACTAGTTGGCACATGAATGAGTATAAGAAATAAGGTAATCAAGGATGACAATTTACCTATTAAAAATCAATCTTTGTATAGATCTATGATTGGTAGTGTTTTATATTTAACAACATCAAGGCTAGACATCATGAATGTAGTAGGTATAGTTATAAGATATAAGTCAACCCCAAAAGATAGTCAATTTTAAGTGGTGAAGAGAATATTTAGATATATCAAGGGGACATTGGATTATGGATTATGGTATCACACAAGCAAATATTTCACTTTGGTTATTTATATAGATTCATATTGGGTAGGTTGCTTGAATGATAGAAAGAGTATAAGTGGAGGAGATTTATCCCTTGGTGATAGATTAGTATCATGGCTAAGTAAAAAAAAAAATTAGTATCACTTTCTACAACTGAAGCAAAATATATTGCAACAATATTGTATTGTAATTAAGTGCTTTAGATGAAGCAAAATTTGGAAGATATCAAGGTAAAATATGATGAACATATTCCTATTTTTTGTGACAACATAAGTGTTATTACTATTTCAAAGAATCTAGTGATACATTCAAGAATAAAACATATTCCCATTAGATATCACTTCTTGAGAGATTAGGTTATAAATCAACAGGTTAATATATAATATATCAGTACTACAGATCATATTATAGATATTTTCACAAAGGCACTACCAAAAGACACATTTGAGTATCTATAGGATAAGTTGGGAGTAATTTCTTTTACTTCTTACCATTGAGGATTAACTTCAATTGAGGGGGGAGTTAAGTGTTAGATCTAATTTAGGCCCATTGCCATTGATGTCAAATAAGGATAAGAACATAAATAGGTATAGGTATAGGAACAGGTGTAGAACAGGTACAAGGAATAGGTATAGGTTACTATAGTAAGGGGGAGTTACTATATGATTTTTAGATAGTAGTATTTGCAAGTTTTAAGATGTGGCAATTTAGTTTGAGGTTTCCATAAATGATAAAGGGGGAGATTGTTGGAAATATTTTCATTGATGTTAAAGGTCTAACATTGGTGATAAAGGCCCTATTACATTTAATGATGTTTTTAATATTTATATATGGGCTAATGTGTGTTAATATTTATTTAATATTAATGAATACATTTTTGGTTCCATATAAGTCAAAAGAGGGCCTATGGAGAATTCAAAGAGTCATGGGGTAAATACAAAAGAGGAATGGGACACATCTTCTCATGAAGAGTCATCTTGAAGAATTTCAAGAGTCACCATATGAATAAAAAAGAGGGTATGGCACATTTTTTGCAAGGATACAAAGGGTCATGCAAGTTTGGTACCATTTTTTATGAGGATTGAAGGGTTGAAAAGGGTGAATGCCAAAGATCATTTGGAAATCTATAAATAAAGTCTTGAGATGCCATTTGTAATATGCAAGAGTGTGCATAGTTTGTATTTATTTTTGAAGAGAGAAAAGTAGGAGATATTGTAGAGTTATATCATTTATCGAGTAAACAACATTGAGAGATAGTTGTGTTTTATGCACAAGAGGGGTTACTGATCCTATGGGTTGGTGATCATAAATATTTTCAAGGGGTTAGTGCTCTTGTGGGTTGGTGCTCACAAATATTTTCAAGGGGTTGGTGCTCCTATGAGTTGGTTCTCACAATTAGTTAATGTGTTGGTGCATGTAAAAGGGGTTGGTGATCCTAAAAGGTTGTGATTGAAAACTTTGTAATTTGAGTTGGTGCTCATTCATATACTTGAGATTGTTCTCCATGGTTTTTCCCACTTTGGGTTTCCATGTAAAAATATGGTCTCTCTCTCTCTCTCTCTCTCTCTCTCTCTCTCTCTCTCTCTCTCTCTCTCTCTCTCTCTCTCTCTCTCTCTCTCTCTCTCTCTCTCTCTCTCTCTCTCTCTCTCTCTCTCTCTCTCTCTCTCTCTCTCTCTCTCTCTCTCTCTCTCTCTCTCTCTCTCTCTCTCGTGTGGTGCATATTATTTTTTTCATTTTTATTGCATATATTGAATGTGTTGTTAAGTAGTTAAAGAAAAGGAATTTGATTAAGTAAAAGATATACATAATATATTGATTCACCCCCCCCCTCTCAATATATTTCATGCTTAACACTTGGATCTTATTTTACCCTTTCTTCTTTTGGATTTAGATGTTGCATAGCTTATCTTTTTTATTTAGTGTTGTGACAGTGTCTTTGAGTGGTTTGGTAGGCCACTTAGGTCTAAATAAATCATTCAAATATAAATATTCATCATAATTAGAGTCTTCAGTATCTTCTACCTTGTCCTAGATGTGGTGATAAGGCTATGTCAAAGCTTTTCTTTAGTTCTAGGAGATTTATACCTTTGAAGTGTAGAATTAAGATTAGATGCTATGATTTTCTACACATTTCATTCTATCATGGTGCTCACATATTCTATGCACCCATGGCATAAAAATTACTCAAGTTTATAAAGTGCATTATGAACTAATGGATTTGCATATTCAAAACAAAAGTTTGTATAAATTCACTCTGCACTTATTCCTAATGTTTGGTTTCTCTCCTATGCTATGCTACAAGTAGTGGAGCTATTATATAGTGAAAAATATGAACCCAATACTTGGGTGATACACGTTCTATATTTAAAACTTCAACATATTTATGTACATGAATCTCAAGGCACTCTCCTTCTTAAAAAATGGCTAGTTAGTGTAGATGAATTGTGGGACCTAAAATTTACTTATCATGAGCTCATAAGCATCATCCCACTATAGCTATATCTTGATAAGTTTCCCATAAAATTGTAGTAACTCCATTCAAATCATAGTTTAGTGAAATAACCCACTAACTAATAGTTAGAATATGGACTTGTAGTCATATAATAAAATCATTGATGTCCTCTATTATGTAATATATGGGTAATCGATATTTGTGCATAAAGACCATCCTCATGGGTTGATGTTGATGGTTGCCATGGGCCTAATTTAGGAGATGACTATCTGAATGAAGACTAATAGATAAAGTTGCTTCCTAGGCCAATGTGATTCCTTTGTTAATTCTATGTAATCTTGTTTGTTATTGTTATTTTGATATAATAACTCAACTTCTGAGTGAGTTATATATTTTATAGAGATGGAGGCACAATTTTCAATGATGAACTAATTTAAAATAAGTTGCAAAGCTATTGGTTTTGGTCTCCATTGTTAAAATGTTTCTAATTACTAGGTAAGCATCAAATATAATTAAGGTTTGGATTATTGGTACAAGAATTTTCATTATGTTTCACATAGAGAATTAGGATTCTCCTCTATATTGACCTTCATCCAACTAATTTCTTGTAGATTATGTGGATATTCTAGTTCAACAATAATTATGTATGGTTTATACACTCTATTGAAAGGAATGACCACAACTTTATCACCTTCATGTGCCTCAAGAGGGTTATGTACTATATTTATAGTCATCTGACCATCATACACCCATTTATTTCCTATCAGGTAAGGGTAGTGCATCGTTGTAGTCTTTATGTCTATGACCTTAAAGTCTCCTCATAGAGACAAAACTATGACTTTGTCTTCAACATGCTCTAATCAGCTAATAGGCTCAACTTTCCCATAATCAGCCAAGCTCAGAGTTATTAGATTATAGCTAAGATATAGTTGTCTAATCACTTCCCATGTGGATCTAGGAATCATATTTACTATGTTTCTAGAATCATAGACAAAATTTTGGGATTTTATACCTTGCAATCTCAATATCAATCCATGCATCAACATCCCATGGTTTCTCCATCTTGATGTACTAGACCAACTTTTTTTTTATGGCAATGTTGCACACATTCCAATAGATTATGTAATAGTTTCATGATGTTCTATGATATTTCTTCATTATGTAGATTGCTAAATAGTTTTATAAATCTGTCAGCATAGTGACAACTCTATCTTGATGTATCATACGCATAATTTGACCATATATTTATGCATTGATTTCTATAACATCACCATCTATAGTTTACTATTTTTGAGTGTTTTCAAAAACTATGTATCTTCATTTATGAGACTCTTTTCGATGGTTGAATCTGGGTATTTATCTTTTCTAACCTTTTTGATGCCTTGATCTTGAGGCATCTCAAGTGGAGGTAGTCCTTTTTCTACATGTTATTGTCATGTCGTAGCATTTAGTAAAGCATTTCATTTTTGTTCCATGCTTACCATGTTTACATTTTAGATATCTTTTTCCTTCCTCTATTTTTCCAAAATAGGACAATATTTTGTATCATGTTGATCAGATACTCTACAATATGCGCAATACGATCGTCTCTACAAATTCATTGGGAAATTTCTTTGGACATGATTGTCCTCTCTATATAGGTAGTATTATAGAGGAGGCTAATAATAGTTTTTTCCTTGACCACCTTGGTATCCTCCTCTATAAACACCTTGACCTCCTCCTCTATTAGATTGATATCCCCCTTGGTATCTTACTTGTGGTTGCATATAATTCTACTACTAGTACTGATGATTATTATCTCCCTTACTAGATTATTGTTGCATAGTTGGTGGAGTCCAAGTCAACTATTATAGTTTTGTTATGGGTGAACTCCAATGTGTTTCATATTGGTATTGAGGGGATGGATGTGTTCCTTCTAGAGAAAAAAGAGTCCATCTAGGTAAAAGAGTCGATCTAGCCAGGTTGTGAGGCTAGTAATGCAATGAGCTCAAAATCTACTGTGGACTCACTTGGGTCACATAATTTTTATCAACCTCCAGACCTAGGATTGTTTTATTTGATAAGGAGATTTGTTGGGCTATAATGGTAAACATATTTTTGGAAATACCTTATTTAATTTCCTCCAAAGATCTATAATTCTTCTCATCATGATTAGTGGATTTATAAAAATTATATTATAAGTTCTAAATATTTTTGATATATTGTTGCAGCAGATGACATTATGTCATGACATGCACTAATACTCAACAAAGTTCACAAAATTCATCTTTACTTTTGGATAATCATTTATGTGGTGCCCTTGTTTTCTGCACTTTGTAGACTAAAGGTTCAATTTGGGTTTTTCTATTTTGTGATACTATTCCTTTTTTTTTTATGAAAGACTAAAATGTGCTTTCAAATTTAGAGTTATTAGTGAGCTTCTCCATATTCTTCAATCTATTATACATGTAATTTAGTAGCTCTATCATCTACTTGTGTCTCATATTATGATCATACAGTGGAAAACCAAATCCTACCTCACAGTCCTTTAATAAACCATGTTTCCTTATATTTATTTGTCAAAGAAAATTATACTTTGTTCATTACATCAAAAAATCTTTGATCATAGTCATAGATTGAATTTCCAAACTTTTTCTTAATCTTAAATTCTATGATAAGAAAATCCTGCACATCTTTAAGACTTGCCTATTGTAGATCTCTTTTGTACATGAACTCTAATGCTCTCCTAGCTAGAGACCCTATTAATCTTCACTTTTGTAAATTTTCATCAGTGAAACCCTTAACTTGTCATTTCATTTTAAAAGTTAAAAGGTATTGTTCAAGGTCTTTAGACCCATCATAGATGGCCAAATTTAAGAATCCTCTTTATTGAATCATCATAGTAACTAGTATAGATGGAGTATTATGTAGAGCTATTATTTGAGGTTATGGCATCCTTGGTGTTCCTTCCAACACACTACTCTTCACACCAAAGGAATTTTCATGTGCACTATGCTTATCTATACTTATTTGATTTTGTTGTTTACCTTCACCTAATCCTATATACTTAAAATCCTTCTTAATTGATTTTGATTGAATCTCAATGCCCTAGTGGTTCACGTGATTTTAAAATAATTTTTTCCCAACTCTTCTTCCTCTACTTAGCTAGCTTAGAACTTATACTAGGATATATAAGATTGGGTCGTGGGGATGCTTACACTTCTGGTAAATAATCCTTTCCAATGACTTTTTTACCTACTACATTTGAACTTGTAATTAACTTGTGACTAAGTTATATTTATTTTTGTAATTATTCTTCCATCAATACTCTTTTTTTATTTGGTCACTACTTCTATCTTCCATCCATTCTACTCCTAAACTACTCTTATCTTTTTCCTTGCATATCTCTTCTTCTACTCACTCTTCATCTTCTTATTCTTTCTACCAACATCCAAAATCACTCTCTTTTTTTGAACTTAACTCATCATATCATTCATCACTTTTATGCACTCATTCATCATCTACTGTACTACTATTCTTACTTCTATTCACAACTACTTGGGTATCCATATATTTATTCCATTTTATCTATTATTGTAGTTCCATTTTTGAATCCAAAATTTTCTTCTAACTCTTCTTCTCTCATATCTCCATTTTGGATTTAGGCTCAAGATCTAGTCACTCATCTATCCATCATTAACCATCATGTGTAAACATCCCCATACTCTTTAAGTGACTACTCTATACTAACTAAAATAGGCACCATGTCCTTTTCCATCACCAACATTTTCAACATAAGAGGTAGTTATTTTAAAATTTCACCTTTGATTCCTTAAATTAAGTAGTCATGTGTATCTTTAAATTATCTATAGCCTTATACTATGAACTCATTAGTGTATCCATCTATAGTGGTTACAACTTATTAATCTGTCACTGTTATCCAATTAGTTTCTAGTTTCACTAGCTAGTCTATCTTCTCTTTAGTCTAATTGCTAATTTCTTTCACCCTAGGATGAAATTAGTAGTAATCCAATCTTTTCAACCAATTAGCCAGTAACTCAAGTAATTTGTACAAAAAAATTTCATATATTTCACCATATATATGTTATTGAAATATTTCACTTGTGGTGAGACCCATCCTTTTGGATTCTTATTTTATGAAGTGCCATATTTTTTGGTCTAACTAGGTTTCAATATCCCATTTCCTTAGTAACCATATTAGCTATATTTTTTTGGAAGGAGTGTTTCATGCTCATCATACCATTATTATTAGAGGTCCTTGTTTCAATAGAACATGATAAGGACAAGGATATCTAAATTTTATTAGTCTATGTAGAATACTGTATAAAATTTAAGTTATCTGGTAGCATGCAATTATTAAATGATCATATGAAAGGTATAAACTAGGACTAACTAGGAGTTATTGAAATATATAGAACATTTATATTACGTTAAGATAGATAAAATTAAAACATTAAAGATGATAACACTAACAAGGATTGACATAAGAGATTCTATAGGTAACCATTAATTAGAAAGTCTATATTAATCTTAGTAAAAGGTCATCAATTTATTCATACAAACATACATATTTATAGTGTCTATGGTTCTCTACTATTCATCTTCATACATTGACACCAAAATGAGGGGACTATTAATCTTTTATCTTTTCATAAGCTAAGAGGATAAGACAAAATACATTAGCTGAAAACATCATATATAATACACCAATATTAAAAAATATCTTGCACAAATTTTCTTATCCAATTTTATTCTTCCAACATGGTCCACAAATGAACTAAGGTTGAATAAATTAAGACAATAAAATACTCTAACAAAAATAGCTGCCAAACATATTTATAGGTACACATAGAGTATGATGGTAAAGAATGTTATTGAGATGCTTATGTAAGATATACAATGATTACCACAAAATCTAAAACAAGATTGCTCTATGGATTGGAAATAAAGGTAATAAAAAACAATAGTGGTGTATTATAGGATGTAAGCTTTGATTGTGCCACCAAAATATTATTCACTACATACAACCTAAGGAACCAATGTCATAGTGGTAGGGAATTGTAGATATGGATGCCAATAATATTGTAGGCATGATACATTAAAATTTGTTTAATAAAAACTAATATGCAGAAAGTCACTAATGCATTCTAGTGAAGCATATGCAAGTTTGTGAGAAGTGTGCATAGATTGTATGAAGAATTTGTAGCTTTATATAGAATATTATGAAGGACATAAATATAATTAATAGATCATAAATAATTTAATATGTAGTCTTTGTGGTAATGCATCTTATAAATATTTTAAATTATCAATGATCAGAGTCATTAGAAGATCTTGCTATTCAGACTATAGATTTTTGCAAATAAGATTAAAGTAATGTAGATTCCAAACTCAGGGATGGAAAGCAAGTTGTACAACCTGGATATGGCCCTATATATCTCATCTACCTATCACTCAATTATTTTATAGGCATGATCTATGTTGTAATATAAAATAACGTATTTTATTTTCTTCTAAAAACATTGAGCGTGCCATTGTGGAACCAAATGCTTGTAATGTAAAGATTTTTTTTCTAAAAAGAATATAAATATTAAACTCTCATTCTCATAGATAATAATTAGTCTCATAGGTGAGGAAACAAAATATTTCATCAAATCTACCCCTTAATATATTAATAATCCATAACTATTTCTTCTTTGATACTAGATGACAAGGTTAATTAGATTATATACAAGATTAAATAAATAACATATTAGAATAATAGAGTGAATACACAAACAACAAAAATAATATTTCAACACACTATATACTATATTTGACCATATAAGAAAACTATAAAAAAATTTATTATATAGCCAAAGGAATAAAACAACTTCTTAAAAAATAAAAAGGATAAATAATAATACACCCATTAATGGACTCATGGGTATAACGAACCAACTGCTTAGGTAATATAACAACTAGGATTATTTACCATATGGTAAATAATAAACCAAATATACTATTTACCTCTTGGTAAATAATGAAACTCACATAATAATAATGTTACTAAATATTAATATATAATAATAGAATGGGTCTATTTGGATCCAGAAAAGGGGATATATAGTCTATAGGTCTACATCAATATGACAACTATAGGAAAACCAATTATCTTATATTGGTTTTCCATCTATAAAATGGACCTATGATACACATATGTAAATGAATAAGATATGATATTAATTCAAAGGGTCTCATCTTTCCATGTGCTTCTATCCTTGACAAAGTAGGTACTAACCACCATTCATGGCATGGCTCTATCAGTTTCAAGAGCTGAGGATTTGATCCTCATGAATAAGTCAAGTGGGATTAGGGTCCCAAGGTGGTGAACAAGTAAATAGAGAAGTAGTTAAGGGTATATATTCCATTCAAATATACATTTTCATCATGTAGAACAAACCCTTATCTTCTCATGGGATCTCTCAACCAATGAAAGATGCTTGAATGTTATTGGAGTAAGAAAAGGCTAGTTAGTTGGAAGAAAGTACATGTGTAGAAAGTAATCGATGAACTACCACCACATGACTAGAATCTCTTTCTCCACTCTTCTATGCATTTTTAACATCTCTTTCTCTCTTTTTTTGCTATATATAGAGGCTTTGGAGCCTAAAAAATGATCTATTTATTCCCTCTTTTGGGCATGACTAAACTCTACCAAGATGGAACTTGTAACCTCTTGAGATGAATAAAATACTATTTTTTAGTTTTCATTATTCTGGTATAGTGTGTACATGTCAGTTTGATTTGCATATGTGGTATAAATCTCTCCCTTGTCATGTCTTAATCTCACCTATTTACTAGTTGATCTTCTTATGTAGTTCATGTTTAGTGTTATATATCTTTTGATTGAGGCTTATATGTGGATACTTTGACTAGTTATTACCTTTCATTAGACCTCTCCATCAATTCCCTTAGATTTTTATCATTTGGTGAACCTCTACATGAAATATTGATGTATGATAGATATTTTGAATCCTAGATCTAGTCTTTTACTTATTTCATCAGTGTTTTAAGAGTCAAAAAAAGTAGATCAACCATCATTTAGGTTCATCACCATCTTTAGCTTAGTTTTCCCTTTTCTTTTTATCTCTTTCTCCCTTTTCCCTATCCATTAATAAGTTATAGTAGTGGAAATGAACTAAAATGATACATCAAATGAGATAGCCTCAATAAAAAACATAGAGGTCTGACCCCATTATAGGATACCCACAACCTGAGGCTAGTCTCATGTTGATATAGCTTTGTAAATAGGACATAAACACTTCTACTTCAAGATAGGGTGAAATATAGACCTGTAATAGTTCTTTCATGCCTAGTGGGACAAAGGTCTAAAAAATGGGAAGATATTGGCATATCTTTCCTCTGATCAACTTTTGGAAGCAAACAAGTTTGCTCTAATGGAGACTCTAAATGAAAGCTTCTGGTCATGATCATACCATATATGTCTCATTAAAAAATTTATTCATCTCCTAAAACTCATTTAATATATGAGTTTAATATGAATAGCTATAGTGAATACCCCTATTATCCACCACCTTACCAACATTATTAGACCTTTCCTTCCTATAAATCTATCCAATAAAGTTGTCGAAGAAATAAGGAAACTACTATTTAACAACCTACTATTGAGATCTAAGACTCCATCCTTCCCTAAGGACCTCTTATGAGTTATTTCAACTTCCCAAGTTGAAATCAAATGGTGAAGTCAAAAAAAGTGGAAAAGTAACATAAATCTATATTAGAGAGCCCAAGATAAAGTATGATCTAAACCTATACAAACCTCTCACATCCCTCCTTAGGAATCTTCTTATGTTCCTTATCTTCATGAAGCCACTGACCACATTAAAGAAAATTTATTCCAAGATAATATTGATAAGTAAATTAGATAGTTAGAGCTCAAGATAATGAAAGAAGAGGAGAATAAAAATCAAAAGGGTAAATAAGAACATATAGATTTTTCATCTTGGAACCAAATCATATAGTCAAGCAAATCCAAGATCATTCATTCCCGACCTCTCCCTCCTCAAGAATCTAGGTCATTTACATCTTGGAAATCTATTGAGATTAGTATGAAAAATGAGGAAGAGATTAATATCAAGGAAAAATAATTAGATGAAGGAGATGTCACATATATCTCATATCTCTTGGAGTCATCCCAAGAATATCCTTTACCACTACTTGAAGAAGTAAGTAGTGAACTCCATATTTAAATCATAGCTAATGATGACTTCAGTGACTAAGAAGATGATATCATTATTGGAATGCCACTTGGAAAAAGCAAGCATGTTTCAATATTTCATAATGCCAAAGGATATGAATTACAAGAGGTTTATCAAGTGCTTATAGTAGCTAATATAGATGAAGTATACATAAATATTTATTTAGAAGGTAGCCATGAGGACAACTCATATAGAGCCATTGATGATATGGAGAATATTCTTGATGAACAAGTTTCATGGAAGAAATTATACCATAGCTTCATGGGAGATATTGAAGTGTTTACTAATAGTGAATCTCTTGAGACCAAGGTGGAAGTTATTGTTCTCAAAGATGAATCAATACCTCAGCCTAATTTTAAACCACTCTTAGATGATTGAAAATAACAAGTGGAGATATTTGAAGAGATTTAAGAGCTTTACCCATTTGAGGTTCAAGTACCTAAGAAGGTAGATAAAGAATTTCCCATGGAGGACAATGACCAAGATTGGGTGGACTATGTAATGCTCTTTGATGAGCCTAAAGAACTTGTAGCTGAAGAGAAACCTAATCTTATTAAAGACACTATGGAAATAAAAGAGGTATGCCTTATTTAACCACTATTATAGGTCATAGTTAAGGAACCATTTGAAGAGGTTTAAATTACCTAGATGCACATAATTAACCTATTTGGAGCTTCTTGTTTCTCATTGAACATCATGATAAATAAGTTGATAGATGAATTAAAAAAGAGTTAGGCCTCAAGAAAAAGGGTCAAGGAGCCACATGACTCATTAAATTATTCACATCATAGTGTAGTAAGATTGTCAAAATTTCCTTTTGATCTAATAGGAAAGGTACATATAGTTTTAAGCTATATATATTAGGGTAGTTTTGTTAAATTCCTCCAATTATTATTCTAGCACATTTTTTCATTGTGCCTATTTTTCTTGAGGTTAGTTTCCCATCAATAAGTGTCTTGGGCACTTTTCATTATTTTAATCTTTCTTTTTGTCCTCATTTGTTTCAAGAGGGGTTAGAATAAGATTAGCAACCAATGTTGGATCTATGTCAATATGTTGAACCCAAGTAGAGATTACATGCCCAACAAACTAGACAAAGCAATATGGTCTAGGTTCTTTTACATAGACAGGCATGTAACCCCTGTGAGTCACCAAATATGTTGGCCAAATTTAGTCCACATATAAATATTTTACATGGATTGATGGAATGAGTGAAACAAAGGTTTGAAATATGTCTAGATTTATAAAGAGGAGGATCCAAGAAGGTTCTCATATGTTTTGAGCATTGACGATCATAAATTAGGTTACACAGATCTTAAGAATCCATCATAACCTTGAAATATTGATCAAATGATGAGTTTGGAAAATTTTAAGGACCAAACCATCACCAGAACATATTTTATAAATAAATGGACCATCATGTTTAAGCATTTTATACATGTACCTCAAAAATCCATGCAATCCAAAGATTATAACACCATGGATATCTTCATGCCTAGATCATATCCTAAAAATTTCATGCCCATGAAAGATTTATAACTCAAGTTATAAGCATGAAAAGATAGATTTGGAGAGTGAAACATTTAGAATAACATCAAAATTAAGACCCGATAAAAAACCATTTGGATTTAAAATCCTTTAACATTCATACATACATCAATGATAGATGCATGGATGTCAAAATAAAAGCTGAGCAAAAATACCAGTGGGGTTTAAATTCTAACGATTTGGTGAATGTATTTGATGGTATAAAAAACATATTTGATGGTTGTGTAGATGTTAAATTTAAGACATAAAAATGATTTATTAGAGCTCAAATTCATGGTCATGTAGTCATCAGTGATAGTAATGTAGATGTCAAATGATAGGCACATAGAAATCAATTTTAAGCTTGCGAGTTAGCTATTTGGGTTTAAATGGTAGGTCCAAGTAAATCTAAGGGCTCACATTCAATCGTATACCTTGATCATATGGTGCAAGCTCAAATAAATGTGTCAAATGATCTCACATGGTAAGAGATCGATGGACTACATTGATTTCTACCATGAAGATCTAATGGCATGAGGGAAAGTCAAGAAGTTAGGATTTGATAGTAAGGATCTATGGGAATAATAATAATAATAGAGATAACTAGGCACAATTTGATTGGTCTGATTTGGTTTTCAATGGCAAAGTCAAGACAAGGAGAAGTTTTTTACTAGAAGCAAGTAAATCGTAAAAAGGGTCATCCCATTGCCATTAAAGCTAGATCAAATGCAATGAAAAGGATATAATGATGTGGTCAGGTTAAATGATAATAAATAACCACCATCAAATCTTAATATAGACCTCTAGTTCAAGAATTTAGATCATGTAAGGTTCATTCTATGACTGTGTTTGCTATTCTTAAAGGGATCCATGCATATGGTGAATTATCAGCTCTTATAGAGATAGAATGGGTCTATTTGGACCTATTTAGGTCCAAAAAAGGGGCTATGCAATCTATAGGTCTGCATAAATATGAAAACTATAGGAAAATCAATGATCTTAGATTGGTTTTTCATCTATAAAATAGACCTATGATCTAGATATGAAAATGAAGTAGATATGTGATTAATGGAAAGGGTCTCATCTATCCACATGGATCTATCATCAAAAAATTATGTAATAACCACCATTTATGGCATGGATCTATTAATTTCAATATTTGATCATCATGAACAAATTAAGTGGGCTTAGGGTCCCAAGGTGGCAAACAGGTAGTTAGAGAAGTAATTAAGGGCATTGATTTTGTTTAAATAGACTTTATCATCATGAAAAACAAACCTTTTTCTTCTAGTGGGATCTCTCAGCCAATGAAAGACACTTGAATGTTATTAGAGAAAGAAAAGGCTAGTTAGTTGGAAGAAGGCATGTATGAAAAAATCAATTTATGAGCTACCACCACATGACTAGGATCTCTTTATCCACTTTCTTATGCATTGTCCACATCTTGTTCTCTCCTTTTTGGCTATAT
This sequence comes from Torreya grandis, assembly GCA_037957365.1. NCBI lineage: Eukaryota > Viridiplantae > Streptophyta > Pinopsida > Cupressales > Taxaceae > Torreya > Torreya grandis. The sequence continues at coordinate 3,043,053 of JARHVA010001782.1, read as the reverse complement.
ATAAAGGCTTTGGATCTTGAGAAATGATCCCTTTATTCCCTCTCTAGGGTGTGACTAAACTCTACCAAGATGGAGCTTGTAACCTCTTGAGATGAATATAAGACTATTTTTTAGTTTTCATTATTTTGGTATAGTGTGTATATATTAGTTTGATTTGCATATATGGTAGAAATATCTCCCTTGTCAAGTCTTAATCTCACCTAGTTACTAGTTGATATTGTTATGTAGGTCATGTTTAGTGTTCTATATCTTTTGATTGAGGCTTGCATGTGCATACCTTGATTGGTTAGTGACTTGCATTATACTTCTTCATCACTTCCCCCTACTTTTGATCATTTGGTGAACATCTACATAAAATAATATTATATGATAGTTCTTTGGTAACCTAAATCTAGTATTTCACTTGTTTCATTTATGTTTTAAGAGTCAAATAGGGTGGATCAACATAATTTAGGCGTATCACCATATTTACCTTAGGCTTCCCTTTTCATGTTATCTCTCTCTCCCTTTTCCCTAGTTATTAGTAGGTTTTAGTAGTGAAAATAAGATAAAATGATGCATTAGAGGAGCTAGACTCATTAATATTCCTAGAGGTCTAACCCCATTATAGGATACTCGTAGCCTTTGGTCAATTCCATGTTGATCTAAATTTGGAAGTAGGACCTGAACACTTATGCTTCCATCTAGGGTGCAATCTAGACCTCCAACATATACTTTCTCAAATGTGTGTCCCTCTAAATTTTGGCCTAAGCATATTTTCTTATTTGCACAAGATATATAACTCAATAAATGCAAGATTTATTAACCTCTATTAACTATATGGAAAATAAATGAAAAAACATATTCAAACCAAAGACATGTTGAGAAAAATTAAGGTAGTAATCCCTATTCTACCCTAATTCTACATATTACCATCTAAAATAACCCTGAGACTAGTTTTTAAATATATTAAATCTCGTGTATATTTAAGGAATTCAATTATAATCTCATTCTAGCATTCAATTATACTTGCATCAAGAACTAGGTGGGAGAACTACATGGGGCTTGATCCCTCTTTGAAGTATTGGTATGTAGGCAATTCTCTTCACAATAGGGTGTTAAGTATGTCTAGCCTATCCTAATAATGAATACATAATTTTTTTTCATATCATATGTTTAAGGATTATTAGGTTTTGTACACTAAAGTATGTTTCTAAATCACAACACAAAGCTCCAATTTTCATGCATCTAAGAATAAGACCTAGACACATAGGAACATGTGCTCCCAAACTATAGGAATAGTCTCGTAAAGGGGACTTTAATACCACATTGAGAACACTACATCAACATGGCACTATAATCCATGGTGGTCACTATTTTTCAATGATAAATATATTCCACAATCATGTTGACAACACCCATAACTATCTAAAACTCAGTTTTTAGAACCTAGAGCATCCATGATAGGTACTTTTTTCAAAAGTATATATTTATGCCTATTTATTATTATTTTTATAAATTCAAATAAATTAAAATTCCATAATAAATCAATACTTAATTATTTCTATTTGTTTAACATATCTAGGAAACTCAACCATTTAATCTAAACATATGATTTACATAATTAAACCCTAAAAGGTTAAATCAATGGCTTAAAATTGGAGGATTGAATTCAATTTTATAGTATAAGGATAAAGTGGAAATAACTGAGTGTGGATAACTTATATAAGGAAGATAACACCGTTCTAGATTATTTGAATATTTTTCTCAAAGAGAATCACATTACCAATAGCTCTAAAAGGGCTAAATTGGTGTAAATGGATTCATTTGATGGTAATTATAATGTTAAATATGGTTATAATATGGTGTTAGAGGTTATCCCTGATGTTTTTACTTATGTAAAGTTATGGTTTAAAGATTTGATCCCAAAATTAAATATTTTCCTTTGGATGTCCATTTAGAACAAGATATTTACTATGGATAATATTAGAAAAAGAGGTATTATTATCATTAATATATGTATTTTATTTTTATAAAAGGATGAGTCATTTGAGCATTTAATTATGAGGTCCCTTTGTTTGTAAGGTTTAGGTAGAATTCTAGTCAATTTTTAGATTTATCGGATCCAAGCTTCTTTTGTGATGAAGTTTTGGAATTGATAGAAAACCAATTTTAATAATAAAATCTAAAATAAAATTAGGATTTGTCTTTGCCTCAAAAAAATTTGGGCCTTTGGAAGGAGAGAAATGAATTTTTTCATATATTTTAGGAATTTAAGTGAGAGGATTATGAATAAAATTAAATATTTAATTATTGAAACTTTTAGATGTAGTAAACAAGGTAAAAGGGATATTTTAGAATAGATTAAAATTTATAGGAATTGGTAACTAATTAATGATGGGAGGACTAGTGTTTATCCCAAATTGGATTTTTTTAAGAGTGTGAAATGGTGTCCCTTCACTAGGATTGGTGAACAATAATTTAGATAGGGTCTCCAAAGGTAATCCATGATTATTAGGGAGCATTCTATGAGATAATAAGGGACACGTACAATTTATATATGTAAGTAACATGGGTATTCAAACCAATCACTAGGTGAAATATTTGGTAGCACTTTGGGGATTTCAACTAGATAAAGAAGCTAGTGTGAATTAAATTTTAATATAAGGTGATTAACTTAATATGGTTAATTATATTTCTAGGAAAAATTAAGTCAATCATATAATCTAAAATATGATGGAGGAGGATTTTAGTATCATTTGTTCTTTTTAAATGGTTTGTATTCAACATTTTTATAGTGAATATAACCAAAATATTAATAAGGGAACCAAATTTTAGATTGGTTTAAAAATTTTGTGGTGGTTTCCTAAAGTTTCAAGAAATGGGTTACAAATGATCCTTTTTATTATGTCATCCTAAAAACATTTTATAGTGAAAATCTCAATTAGAGCCTTTAGGCATATTATAAATGGACATATAAGGGAAGCAAGTCAATACTATCCACATGTGAGTCGTATGGTAAATTTGATGTGGGATAGTATCATGTTTAATAATAGGGAGTTAAGGACTTTAATTAATAAAAATGAGAATTGGATTGGTCATAGCTTTAATCATGTGACAAGGGATGGTAAGCATGAAATTTTCATGATTATTTTTATGGTTTGGGATAATCAATGGCAAAAAGACAATGAAAAGGATTTGAAGATAAAATATTTATTTATTATTAGTTATAAATGAAATTTTATTAGAGGTAATATCGATGGTGTGTAAAATATCTGATAAAATATGGGTGGTGATTTGTGTAGGGTGGAGCCTTCCTATGATAGGATGTAGATGAGCTTTTATCATATATTTATCTCATACAATATAAACAATGGAGAATACCAATACATAAAATAATAATAATAAAATCTTTCATATATTATATCCTAGACTCTTACAAATACCCATATGTATAGACGCATATATAAGCAGACCATAACCTATAAAAATGGAGTCAACAACCCATGATTCTTTCCTAGAATCATGTGATTGTTAGACCTGTTACAAAACTTAATAATACACTACAAAATATATTAATAATGTATTATGTTAGAATATAATAATAGATTATATTCTAACTAATAATAATAATAAATATTTTACTATACCATAAATATAATTTACGATGTTCACGCTAATTTCATAACATTCACCCCCTTAGAGTGAACATTATTAATTATTGTTATACACCTAGTTAATGTGAACATGGGGAGAACATAAATCCATGCTATAACTACCAGCTCTACATTCTTATGATCTAGATGGGTTTCTTTTTTAGGAAATCCAATAACCTTCAGAATGGTTTTACAAGTGGCTAACTGACAACCACCACAATATGGTTTTCTGAAGAGTTAACCAAAAACTATGAATATCATTGTTTTATAGTACTAATATTATCTTTCTTCACTATCTCACATTTGAAGAAAATATAAAATAATTTTCATCTCACTTATTACAAATGTTAATAAGAATATAACATATGTTATTATTATAACATAATATAATAGCAAACACACAACTAAAAAAATATGTCACCACATGAAATTGGCCCCATAATTGGTGATTGATGAGAGGATATAGAAACCTCCTTCCTCTATTACCTCTGAACTCCTTCTCTTGGATCACTTAGAAAAAATATTCATGTAGTGCTATGACGGTTCTGGTAGGGTTTGTATTGGTTGCTTACATAGAAAGTGGAACCACCCCCATAATGTGGAAATACATATTTTTGTTGGACACCCTTTTATAAACTATTTTTACACACTTTATGGACATATTTTTCAATGACATAATGAATAAAAAATACACTTTTGATATTTTAACACTATTTTAAATAAAATATTGATTATAAACCTTGACTTTAAAGAGATACACTACTATACTATGACACTAAATATCTCCACATGTATTGATCAAATAGTTGATCAATCTAAATATTTTTGTTTATATGAGCAATAATGACTATTATGAGTTTTGGACTTAAATTCTTTTTAAAATAATAATGTTAAATTGAATGATTATTTATTAATGTAATTAGTCAATAGCTAAAATAACTCTTAAATAACTCAACTAAATCAAACACATAAAAACCTATGTACCAATAATTAAATTATAAAAATAATTAGATAAGACATTAAAAAGACTATTTGATAATAAATTCATGACATTAAAGACCTAATTAAGTTTTATATCTTATTTTACATTGTATATATGACCATGTAATATATTGACATAAATTTATTGCATTGAGATCGACTAAAACTCAAAAATTGAAATACTGCGAGGCCTCACATTGAAATATTTGGTAGAGTATGATGAATAATATGAAGAGAATATGATGCAAAATATGACAAATAATATGAAGATAATATGATATAGATATATTTGTGAAGCCATATGGAAATATGCAGATGAATACATACACTAAGAGAAAGCTACCGCAAATCAAAGGTAAAGATATATAAAATACATTAATGGAATGAATCAATATAGGATGCTCAGAAATGATAGGTGAATAGGATAAATTATAGGTAAGGAATAAACTTAGAAGATAATATGATTATCATGGAAGGATCCACATACTCTATGAACATAGATTTAATATGTTTCAAAAATCCAAGTTGCTTTATTGAGCATGCATATATCTGAACTCAAGGTAGAAAATACTAGTGAATTTATATATTTTGAAATAAGATGCAAAAAATACAAAATCCTCATGATAATCAATTATTCTCATTTAATACCTTAATTTATATAGAATTTCTTCCATAAGCAAGTACAAAATCCTCTATAGACTCTCATATCCTACTCTGATACCACTAATAGGAAGTGGATGAGCTTTTAGTAGAGATAGATCTCATACAATGTAAATAATAGAGAAGACCAACACACATCATAATAATAAAATCATTTTTATATTATATATCACACTCTTAAAAATACCCATATGTATAGACATATATACACGTAGACCATATCCTATAAAAAGGGAGAAAACTACCCATGATTCTATCCTATAATAATGTGGTTGTTAGACCAATTAAAAATAATATTAATACATTAAAAACTATATTAGTAATGTATTGTGTTAGAATATAATAACATATTCTATTCCAACTAATAACAATATTAAATTATTTTCCACACCATAAAATACCATTTTCAATGTTCATGTTAATTTCCTAACATCATCAGAAAATGTTTTGAAAAATAACACATATATGGTGGTTATTTTTTAATAAGGAGGTATGTGTAATTAAATTCATATAATTCAAGGGTATAATCCACACATTGCAAAGGAATTTGTAAATATATGGAATAATAGAGTGGTTGATATGAAAGGCATTAGCATTGAAGTGATGGAAGATCTCATTTAATAAGTTATGAGAATGAAAATAAAGGAAATCCTCAAAACCAATAGAGATTATAAGGAGGATAAGGTGAGGTCCTAGATGGGTGATGGTTAGCTCATTGATTTTCAAGGAGGCTACCTAAATGATTCAATACCACTTACTTATGATGAAGTGGATAAATAGGTCATAAAGTTTATAATTATTGAGGGAAGATATAAGGTTTTAAATTATTTTCATTTTGTGTTTCTTAACTATTTTAGGCACCATTTTCCTCTTAGTTTGTCAATTTACACTTTGAAGTCTTTGTAAAGCTATGTGAAGAATGTTAAGAGGGGGGAAATGTTTTCTATATCTATCAAGATTTCATATTACATATATACAAACATTAGAAGTGATTAAAGGATGTCATAACATGAAAAGGTAATTTGGTCATATCTCAGAAGAGGGAAATCTTGGCAATTAATAAAACTCTCAAGAGTGATAATAAGGGGAAACAACTAAACATTGTTGTTATTGAGGGTTCTAAGGTGGAAAATGATAAATAAAAAGTTTGGAATAGTAAATTCTTGGATAATATTAACGATATGACGGTATATTAAGATGTAAAATTTAATTAAGTGGTTGTAGGGATGAAACTAATGAAATTCCCAAATGTATGAGAATTTGAGAATTTGGGAAGACAAGGCAGAGTAGATTACTAAAGGGAAAAATAAGGTGGTTGATGAGTTAAGTGTAATTGAAAAAGATCTCAATAAGAAAATAAATATGAATGTTATTTTTGAATATTTATATCCACATAAAGGTTATTTGAGGTGGTTCATAAAGGATCACAACTTATTTAAAGAATCCATTAGAAATCACAAGTCAGAGTGTGGTGACTTATGTAACAAAGAGTACATGAAGGAGGTGTTGATATAGGTGAAGAGGATGGAGGATAAATTTAACAATATGGAAAATGAGAATGACATAATCAAGTGAAATATTAGTACATTGGTTTTTTATATCAAGTTAGTTGTGTAAAATTTTCTGGCGAGCATGAATGGACTCAGATAGTCTCTTAAAATGAGGTAAAAGGATGGGGGTTCGATCGTGTTAGGTAAGAAATTTAAGGGAGAGACAAAGGATAAATATGGGACTCCATAAATAAAAGGGATGGAATACATGTAATAAATCTTGAAGAATACAGTGAAAACTTGGGATGATTACCCTAGTGATCTAGCAAATTAATTTATTTATTTCCTGTTTGGGTATTTCTTATTTGTTGTGTTGTTTTGGTGTTGTGTAGTTGGTGTTTGTTGGTTTCTATTAGTTTTTATCAGATGACCATTATGTTTATTTTTGGAATTTTGGCATGTATGCTTAAATCTTATATAAATTTTGGGTTATTATAAAAAATACCCTCTTTTAATAATAATTTAAAAACTCTCCAAATTAAGGTGTTACATTTGGAACAAGGTGATTTGAAACCTATTAATGCACTCGACTCATAGACTTTACTATGTACTCTGCTAGCTCAAAATGTTTAAATCTATATTTTACCACCTAGTTTTTTTTCACCTAAGATCAAATTATATGATGGAAAGGGTGACCTAAAAAAACATTTGAGATAATTTAATGTAACATGTTTAGAATATGAACTCAATGATATCTTAATAACCAATTTGTTTCCCAAGAGTTTTTAAGAGTATGCTCTAGAATTTTTATGATTTATGATATCAGTTAGTTAATGAATTTAATAATTTGTAATAATTATTCCTTATAAATTTTTTAATCAAAATTAGTTAAAATATTTGATATGCTCACATTTATTAGCTCAAACAAGAATCCAATTATGCTATCATAGATTATGTATTATGGTATAACACCATGTTAACCAAATAGATAAATTTTATGGTAGATAAGGAATTCCAAGACACATTAAAATATATCATTATTACATCTATAAATGAATATATTATTAATAATATCCTATCATTCATGTATTTATGTCACATAATTAAGGAAAGAGAGGTCAATTTGTTGGCAATGAATAAGCTAAAATATGAAACCAGCATAGTTTCTATTGATCATGAAAAAAACAAGTAAGAAACCATACAAGGTGAGACCAAGTGATAATAAGAGTGATCAAAATAAAAATATGAATTCAATTTTCAAATCTCCTCCACATATTATGTTATCCTCTCCTTTAAGGAGGCACTTAATCAACTTGTGAGAATCTATTTACAACATGTTAAATTTTCTATTGGAATGTCACCTCATATCAATCCCTCCCATTAAAGAGTTTTATGTGAGAAAAATATTGTAAAATGATTTGATCAAAATTATTATTTTGATTTTTGTAGAGAACAGGGTATACCAAAAAATAGATTAGTTTGGGACATAATATACATAATTTTATATGTGATAACATAATTGTTGGTACATCTATAAAAAATATAAAGTAATAATTGAGTGAGATTAGAATAATGAGTATATTCATTGGTCATTTCTATAAGCATATAGTTCAAAAAATAACATATAATTTATAAGTGCATAACACATATAATGCACACCCACCAATATGTTTATATCATCCTAATACATATGTGAAACATAATTTAAATTATAATATTGGTACATATCATGTTTTAGATAAATTTATCCCACTTACCATATTCACTGAGCATGAGAAAGTTAATGATGATTTTTATTTACACTCTTTGTTAAATTGAGTTTACATTTATCATTAGCTTATATAGAGTGTCATGGTTGATAATGGTTAAAATGTGAATATGTTCACTATCACACTTCTCTCTCATCTTGGATACACAACTAAGGATATAATTCATAAAAAAATTGCAATTAGGGAATTATACCATGTTTAGATTTCTATTGGTGAGATTGCATTACCAGTATAGGTTGATCAAACATGTGTGCACTAATTTTATAGTAGTACCAAATGTAGGATTATTTGATATGTTATTGTTACATATTTATATTCAATATATTTTTATAGTACCTTATGTATTACACAAATTTTGACATACATTTTCACTAATGAAGTCATCATATTTCATGTTATTCCTTCCAAATACCCCATAAAACAAAAGGTTATTATTCTTAAACCATAGTTATAATTTGATAAACTCAAAAAGGTCAAACCTACTAAAAGAATTTATAAAATAGGCCAAATTTACAAGGACACGTATCCTTAAAAATTGACTTAATTAGTAATTTTTCAAAACTTATAGAGAGTCATTCTCTACTCCAACATGTCCAAGATTGATGATACAAGGCATTAAGGGTAATACAAAAAAAACACCAACACAAGGTTATTATAATATAATATGAATTTGTAAGATTATTAAATCTCATGATACTAAAAAATATACTTAACATATTACAAATTAAAAATCATGATAATGGCACTTATGATATATAGAGAAATCACCTTTCAAATTCAAAGTTGAGACCAGTTATTTAATAGTGGCATGATACTTTCCATTCACTAGAGGTGATACTTACTATGTTATATACAAGACCTATTTATTGTGAGGATTTTATCAAATTAATTGGTCAATATGTTCCTTTTATGTTTCATATATTCAAAAATAAAAATATTTAATATTTAATATTTCACAAATTCCAAAAATTGGGAACTATGCATGGTATGTGTAGTTTATTTGTGCTCGGTATATGTGTTACTTATATATATATATGTGTGTGTGTGTGTGTGTGTGTGTGTGTGTGTGTGTGTGTGTGTGTGTGTGTGTGTGTGTGTGTGTGTGTGTGTGTGTGTGTGTGTGTGTGTGTGTGTGTGTGTGTGTGTGTGTGTGTGTGTGTGTGTGTGTGTGTGTGTATGTGTGTGTGTGTGTGTATGTATATATATCAAATATAGTTCATAAGTGTACTTGGATGAGTTATAAAATATATTGGTCACTCTTAGATGTAATTGTAAGTGGTGATATTTTCCTATAACCAAAAAATTTACACAAATAAAACTACTCTTTTCCAGATAATAACACACTACTCTTTTGTCCCATTCCAATGAACTTGTCATAGTGAACATAATATATAAATTATTATATATAAAGTAGTCACATGCCATCTACATCTTATGTTCATCATAACAAGTTCATTAGGGGCATATTTTTCACAAGTTTTATCACTCTATGACTATCCCTTTTTGTTCCTACTATAGGACAATTCATTGAGAATATATTTCCATATTTTATAGATTAATTTTAAATTTATGTATTACATAATTTTACTTATAAATTAAGTTGATATTACTTGGTTATTATAATCAATATACTCAAATATCATATTGGGCGTATGTGTCTGACACATGATTACTTTGTTGCTAAGATTTTACACTAGTTTTTGTAGAGGTAATGGTAATTCATGCCATTATCTATGTCTTATACATTATAATTATATAATATTTTATTTTCACTAGTTTTTAACCATAAATTAATCTTGTTCCATATCTATAAATTGATTTAGTTTTTTGCACTATTTTTGTACTATAATGGTCTATTAGAATTCATAGATAGATTCCAAGCTACTACACTACCTTGAGTTGTGAAATGATACAATAAAATGTATATTTATTTCTTAATCACCTTCACATACCAATTAGAATTTGGGTATGCAAAATACAATCTAAGGTTTTAAAATGAAAATAACTCTCCTAGGGTTCCTCCCTCTCTAGTCACTAGTTTTAAATTAAAAAACACAAGGGTTAGTGTACGTGAAAATTTGTATTTTCTCCCTATTATTTTATCAATAATTTTCTTGTGTTTAATTTTATATTTTAATTCTAAGTAAAGATATATTTAAACATGTTTCATGACAAGTTTTCATGAAGAATAATTCAACATGTGATCTACATCCAAACATAATCAACATAGGTAAGATCAAGTATAACTCTATTTCTTTAATTTATTACTTTTCCTTTTTCGCATTACTAGAGAAAAAGGGTAGAAACTATACTCACTAAAATTAATGTTTAGTGATAAAAAATACACTTTTGATCGCTCAAGATAAAATTATCTTATACTCAATTCCATAATTATAAAATTATTTTCCTCTAATTATATGTGGATGATCCTCTATCCTCAGGTAATTTTAATATCAAATATTCCTATTCCTTACATTGATAAGCCTATAATCATAGCTAGAATGACTCACATTCTGAATTTTGTTGTCTTTGCTCATCAGATAAGGCCACTTATTCAAGACAATGTTGCTCACCAATAGTGTATGAATCCACCACTTTATTCCTCACATAAAATAATGTATAGTTTCCCAAATCAAAATTCATCTAATGAGTCATCATACATGTTTCAAAAGTCCTAATTGATGAAATCCAAAGATATAACTAAATATACACATTTTTTTTTTCACTAGTTACCAAGTGTGTTATAAATTGAAAACACCATATTTATTATAAGTACACATTAAGAGTAAAACATGTATTCTTCCTAACTTTGAGTCCATACATCCCAAGTAACCCTAAAATAAGTTTGAATACAATCGTAAGGTAAAAAGTCATTCTTCAAGAACTTAATGACTCTAGGATTTCACCAACATATATAATTACACCATTATTTCACACAAACCACATTATAATGGAAAAACTACATGGAGTTTAATCCCTCTTTTATGTATTGGTATATATTTAGTGCTCAACACAAGGAATGTTGAGTTCAAGTACAACTTAAGACCCTAACATTTTTCCCTATTTTTCACATTTTGTCCTCTTTACCATTGAGTTATGGTTTAAATTGAATACAAATTCATAGAATGGCTCCTATGAATAATTGAGTGAATCTGATCACACACATAGGACCTATAGATAAAGGCACAATAATAAAAATTCACATAGAGGGAAAAAACTAAAGGACACTAAAATAACCTAAAAATGACATCATAGGTTGCCCATGTCCAAATATCATGGCCTTATGGTGTAATAAAAAAGAACCAATTTCCTAACTCAAAGTTACCTCACACATTACGATAGTTGATCACACAGTGTTTATGGCAGCACATCAAATCCTAGTTCTAAGTAAACTATTTGTCTTTAATACTTTCCACTTTATGTAATTTATAAAGTATCATGTTCAAAATTATTTGTCTATTTTTTTATGTTATATTTTCTAATTTTACTCATTTTTTTCATACAATTGCTTAATCCTTAATAATGATAATAAATTACTCAATAACTATTCCTAGCTCTATTTTTTTATGGGTTTCTCTATATTCTTTTACCATTGTAATACATTTATTTTTTGAGATAAACATTTTTTTTAATTTGAACATTCTCCTTATTCTCTTAGTTTAGCATATTCATATCCAAACCTTAATTACATCTCCAATTTGTTTCATGTACTTTGGGCAGCTTATTTACATGGATAACTCCTTTTTTTGGTGGTGATCCCACCAAATATTCTATTTTAGTGTGCTTATTCTTATAGAATTATATTTATTTTAGATAGTAAAATGAATCTTTTGTTTATTTTTTTCTACATAAACCACATTATACATGTGGTTCATAAATATACATCCTTTTTATATGCCCTAGTTTTATACATTTATAATTAAAAGGAGGAGGTCTCTTCTAGCTGTATCCTTGATTTTAGCCTTATTTTTATCCATTAAATCCTTTGTAACTTTATCTATCTCCAATATACCTATTGGGTCCAACACACCCCATTCTTAGGCATTCACATGGGGACCCTATTGTTTTAATATAACTAGATTTCTCTTTGTCTCTACCTAGTTTAAATTTGAAACTTAGCTTAAAATTGTTCCCTATTTGATGGTGTGAATTGGTTAATCTCTTATATTGATTTTTTCTCTTAGAGAACCTATATGATGGACCTTTGGAGCCTTGAACATTGATAGTAATTTATTCAAAACCATAAGGTTTATTTTTTAGCCTTATTTGACATTTTAAATAAAAAATAAAGTTGGCATTAATAATATCATTTATCATAATGAAAATGGGAAAATCTAGACTAATTTTAAGCTTGATTTCATTGTATTTTGAGTTTGATTACATATCACTTTGATTATATTTCATTGAGGACCATATTTTGTAAGTCTATTTCTATTTTTAAGGCTAATAATTCTAACATTTCCACTCTATTTATTTTTCCTTAGTCAATTTTATTATTTTTGGGGTAACTTACCAATTATTTGTTTGCCTAAGTGTTTTTTTACATAATTTATCCCCCCCCATCTAAATGAGATTGTGCCACATGGTATCATACTATTCACCTAGGATCCCAATAGATCAAATTAAGTAGAATTTTATTATAGACTTCCCAAGTCTTAGGGTTCTTGAGATCACACCATGTGGCATAATCCCAAAAACTAAGGGACCTGAGAGTAAGTTATAAGCCAAAAGGCCCTAGAACTCCAGCCACTAGGATGATTCTAGATGGCATCATTGTAGTGACCCAACAAACAAAAATCTAAAGTTTTCATTAATTACCCTCTAGGACTTTATGTTAGTGGGATTGAGCCACATGGTGTTATCATGATAATACACACTCTCAGGGTAGTCTTTATAGTTTTAAGGTCACTGATTTAGTAGGATTGTGCCACATTGTGTCTTCATATTACATTATAGTCCTAGGGTAGTATGTATATTTCCATGGCATCTAAGTTAGCATGATTGTTCCATATTTAATCATCCCACTACTTTGCATTCATGAAGTTTTTGGTATAGTTCCAAGGCATTAAAATTAGTGGGATTGTGCCACATGATGACATCATGTTGCTTTAGAGTGTTAGGGTAGTTTTTGCATTTGATAAGTGAGAAATAATTCTAAGAGGACCACACAGAAATTGGAGAGGATCTTATGGACATAAAAGTAGATAAGTGGACCCAAGGTCTTATGGGGAGATAATGTGGATTAGGAATACACCCAGGAGAATGTGAAGTGAGTTGGTGACTTATTAACCCAAATATTATCCCAAGTGGGATGAATAAAAGAATTATTTAAAATACTTGGTCCACATGGAGAAGTGGGGGATAATTTTAGTTAAATAGGTTTCACAAAAATGGATTATATATATATATATATATATATATATATAATCCATGTCTAGTCATGATTGTCACTGTAGGCCATTACAACTACATTTGGTTATAATTTTCCCTTCACTTTCATAATATGTCAAATTATATATATATATATATATATATATATATATATATATACATTTTTATATATATATATATAATCCATGTCTGGTCATGATTGTCACTGCAGGCCGTTACAACTACATTTGGTTATAATTTTCCCTTCAATTTCATTATATGTCAAATTATATATATATATATATATATATATATATATATATATATATATATATATATAATTTGACATATTATGAAAGTCAAGGGAAAATTATAACCAAATGTAGTTGTAACGGCTTGCAGTGACAATCATGACCAGACATGAGAACCTCATTATACTTGGAGACAAGTCCCATACTATTTTATATATAAGTCATCTAATTTTATTTATTTAGGATTTGGGGTTATGTTATGAACCAAAAATATATAGAAACTATGATATGGCATGCCCTCTATTTTTCTTGTTTTGTTTTGGCCTATGATTGTCTACCTAGAGGGAACATCTAAATGCTTTTATTATAACTTTGAATTATATAATATACTAGTTTGAAATTCATGTTATTATTTAGTAATGTCATTTATTTCCTAGTGAAACAAATTTTATTATTGTTGAGAATATATTTCAATGCTTATTTACTAATGAATTTGTAATCAGATTGTGTAATATCTAGTCTAACTAGTTTTAAATTTCTATTCTATTTAAATTGAAGTTGTGACAATCCATTGTTTGTAGTAGCTAAAATCCTTTAAAATGATTTTATTTAATATAATTTAATATTAATAATTTAAATTAATTCATCATAATATGACCTATTGAGTTGCTTTGATTTGTGTTATAGTTAGACCTACACAATAGTATAATTATGACTAGGCATGGTTTTGATCTTGAACATTAAAAGTTTTGTTTTAGTTAAGGAACCACTTAATTTCATTCCATACTCTTCTTGTCCCTTTATAATTTTCATGGTGAATATTCCACCCATTATATTATAGTGTGATACCTATGTGAATGAGGGAGTAAAAAGACTTAAGAAAACATTATTAATAATTATTAGAAAATATGAAGTTTAATTAGTTTATGATCGCTAATTTACATTCTCACCAAACTAAATGATTATAAATTTATCATCCCTTATATTCAACTAGTTGAATCCTAAAAGTGAGAGGTCATTATGTCCCATGTTTTATTATCTCCCTTTGTTCCATTACATCAATTATTCTGATAATTATTTTTGTTGTAGGTCACAAATTGAGACCAATATGAACAAGTGCTATAAGGAGGTCCATTGAAGGAATTTTTATTGATTAAGTCTAGTTTCCCCTCATCTTCACTTTATCCACTATTTTGTGCTTCAAAGACATAAAAAATAGGAACTAGCACTAGAATAAGTGTCAATGTTTCTAGTCTATTTTGAAATTATAGATACATTTTGTTTCTCTAATTTATTATTTATTATGATCTTTTAGATTCTTTATATTTCATGTTTTAATGGTTTAAGGCTAGTGGTCTGAATATTTTTAACTCATAGTTGATATATTAAACAATCTAAATCCTATTTATAGAATCACTAGATCTTGAGTAATTAAAGTTAGATTGATCATATCCCCATTGAAAATATTTATAAAAAACTAACTAATAGAGGGATACTAAGACTTTTACCCACCCCTACCATTTCATCCTCTCAACCCACCCATAATAGACTTATGACCAGTATTTCACTAATCGATTGGCTATCATCATCTATAATCAATGTTTTAGGGGATGTGCATGATCTTCCTAGGAACCCTAAGATATAGCTTATATGGTTTGCCCTAAGTATTGTGATAACTATTGAATAACATGTCACATATTAAAAAAACTACCCTCATGTTTTTCAATATTGAGCATGAAGATGTAGATTTAAGGCTATTTATTTTCACTTTACTTGATATGCCATATGAATCCTTAACTTATTTGAGAATTTGATTAGAATATGGAATCAGTTGAGTGGCACATTTTTAGCCTAGTTTGGTCAAGTGGGAGAATGGATTATTATATATCAAAAGTTCCTTGTATGAGGAGATATCCAAATGAAATCCATATGTAATTTTAATTCTTTCTTTCAAAATAATTATAGTATAGTAACAACCTTATATAGATCAAATGATGAGTTATCATTGGAAAATTTTAAGAATGTGTTGGATCCATGGATAGCCATGTTCTTGAGAAGGGATCCAATTATCAAAGATCTAACCCTCATAAATGTAGAGGAAATAAAAGAGGATAGATAATTCAATATATATGAACACATTTTTTCCCCTATTCCTAACATCCTCCCAAATATGCTAGCATTGAATCCAATCCCACATGTAGATCAGAATGTCCCAATGCTACAACCATTTCTAAGAGTGAATCAAATTTATTTTCTCCATATTTACAAATAATAATTAGGTATTTCTAAATTACATTATCAATTAATCTATGACACAATATTCTAACTAAGTAATAGTCCTAGTTATGACTAATAACATGTAGACTTCCAATAGAAAACATTTAAGCTTAAGCTAGATGCAATCCAATGGATGGTTGAGAGATTGAGAAATTATATTCTTAGTTTGTAAAAATAAGTGGGTAGTTTAAGAAGTGGAAATTATGTCACAAATTTCACTTAAAAATTTAATTATAGATCCAATAATAGGCAAGGATAGCAAGTTGAGTCTCCATGTATAGGATGCCTAAAATCAATATCATAGAGATTATTGTACCCAACTAGTTTCATGTTCAAAACATAACCTAACATGTGGAATATGACCACATTGAATTATTTAATGCCTTTAAAATATTACAAAAGGACATTGATAAATATGAGGTTGTTAAAAATAAATGGGATACCATTGGTTAACATGGTGTTCCTAGTTCATCCAAATAACCCAATACATCCATGGTTATGGATATCATAAATTGTCCTAGTGAAGGATAAAATGAACCTAAGGAAAATAATAATGATATTTAGATAGTGAAATAATTCCAAAGAGGAACTTATACCCTTAGGATTAGGGAAAACTAGCCTTTAAAAAACTCAACACCACCAAACAACATTACTATGCCTCTTGATCTAAAGGCTATAAATGATCCACCCCCACCAAATTAAAGAGACAATAATCCCACCACTAAAAAGACAAGATATATATTATTTAAGGATAAAATCCAATATAACCCTCCATGAATTGGTGTAAATTACTAAATAGATGAATTTAATCCTTAATTCTCTTATAGATAAGATCACTAAGCCCAAAAATAAGGAAAAAACTAATTTTAATGTTATGATACACAAATCCAAGACTGAGGTTGCATCCTTCACACTCAAAGTTTAAATATTTGGAAAGAAATTGTACAATTTATTGGTTGACTCAAGTGCCTTGGTAAATGTCATGTCTAATTTAATTTTTACAAATTTAGGAATCTTACCAATAAAATTAAATAAGGTAGTGGTCTAATAATATAAGTCTAAATCTAGGGTTGTAAAAGAATTATTGCATGTTCATATTCAATATTAGGCTACACTAAGAATGTATCAATACATAGACATACAATTGGCTGAAAACCTAGAGACATATGGCAGGTTTCTAAGTAGAGATAGGTCCAAATTATTTATGCTTTTATGGAAAAATTAATATCCCATATGTGGCTACCATGAAGAGGAGTGGAAAAATTAGATAAGCATTTATAAATAGATACAAATTTAATTGATGTTTATAAAATAAAATGTAGTCAATGAGCAAGTCAATTTTTCTTCCGTGGATTTAAGTGTCTATAATCTAACTACCAAACCAACAAGGAAGAAGTAACTTGATAAAGATTAAATTTTAAGTAGATGTTATTTTTATTTTCATGGATTTTAATCTAAACAAAAGATGGGTGAAATGATTTTACTCATTATCCCTTTGGTAAAAAAATACATGTATCTACACATATATTGTAATTCCATTGTACTAATAACATAACATAATATGAGGTGCTAATATTGGGACTATAGTTTATATCTAGGTATGATGTCTATCAATTAAAGGTTTATGATGATTTTAAATTAATCATAAATCAAGTAAGTAATAAATTCAAATGTAATATTTCTCATTTTAATAAATGCAAGTATCATGTTTGGCATTTTATGGAATCTTTTGATACATTTAATATTGTTGTCATTCCTAAAATTGATAATGACATGGTAGACTCATTGGATGTTTCTACTACTAACCTTACCCTTTTGGATAATATGAATTTGAAATTATTATTTTTTGAATTGGTTACATGTCCATATATAACTAATAAAATGAGGAATTTTCAAGTGTTTGATGATGACAAACAATTATGTATTTCATTTCCAATTCTAATGCTTTTGACAAGTAGGTGGTTGATGAAAATGAGAAGAGTGATATGAATGGATAAAATCATGATATTGATGGAGTTAAGAACATTAGGGACAACCAAATTACAAAGGGACTAATATCAATAGAAAGGTTATTTGACTTAGAAAGGCTTGCATCTAGGCCTAAATTGGATATTCACCCCAATCAGAGGTCACGAATTATTAACATGCAAATAGAAAATTTGACTTGAAACATCAATGCAGGGCCTAAATGTAGTGATGAATAAATGTAGATTTTATGAAAGATGTTAATTTATTACTAAGACATCATTGATTTGGATTATGGTGACCTGACAGTGTTTAATACCAACATCATGAAATATAATATTCCCTTAAAACATGATAAGAAGCCATATAGACAATGTTAAAGGCTATTTAAACTTATTCTTGAGACATTTTTATGAAAGGAAGTTTATATGTTGTTTTAAGTTGGTATAATCTTGCATGTGTGACACTCAACTTGGGTAGCTAATTTAGTACCAGTAAAGAAAAAATAATGGAAAAGATTGTCTTTACATTAATTTTTAAAATTTGATTCAAGATATAAATACGGATAATTATCCACTACCATCCCCAGCTGAAGTCATCCAAAAGGTCAAAGATATGAAATGATGTCTTTTATATATGGGTTCTTAGGCTACAATAAAAAACCAGTTGACAAGGAATATTAATCTAATATAGCCTTCACCACATAGTGGGGCACATTCACTTATAATAAAATGACCATTGGTTTGATCAATGCTAGTGCCACTTTTCAAAGAGCCATGGTCATAGAATTTGAAGTATTTATTGGTAAGTGGATTATTGTGTATATGGATGACTTAACATTTTTTTTCTAAATGTATATTAGACCATTTAAAACACTTTTATAATATATTTGAAAGTTGTAAGTTTTGTATTTCACTCAATCTAATTAAATGTATTTTATGTGTAACTAAAGGTAAGATCCTTGGTCACATAATTATGATAGAAGGTATGTTAATTGATTTTGATAGAGTCGATGCCCTTTATAAAATTCAATTACCAAACAATAAAAGGGAATTGAAATATTTTTTTAGCAAAATTAATTTCATACATAAATCCTTGTCATGACACTATTTTGATGTGTTTATTTCACTTGTTGATTATGGTTTTGCTATGAACTATTTGGAACATGATTGTTTAATTTTACTATTGTGATATAGTTCTATGATCTATGATTTGATATATAAAAATATTTTGATATGTGAGTGATCACTTAGATAGTATGAGATAATTGTTATGTAATTTCATTGTATCAATAAAAATTTCATGTTTATGAGTTAATATTTCATTATTCAATTTAGTTATATTATTTTATTTAATATTGTTATTGAATTTATTGATATTATATAATATAGATATTGATGATCATCTTTTATGAATGTAGATACATGATATGATGTATGTTGGTTGTGACTTTGAGCAGCTAGGTGAGGTCGAGAAAGTGAATAAAAAGAAATAGTGAACTTAAAATTACAAAAATTGAGCTTTGATTATTTTATGGATGCTTTGATTCATTATTATGCTCTACTTATTTTTTTTAGTGTCTTTATAATGTATATTATTATGGTTAATTAATTAGTTTTGACTTCTTATTCATTCATTACTCTACTTAGTTTTGATTTTAACTCTTAAAGAAATTTGACACTTGTCAGCTTTGTTTAAAATGGCATAGTCTTGAAGACTATATTATTTGTATTTGTTTTGATAATATTGATAAGATTGATCCTTAATTTTATTATTATTAATTATTACCTATGTCAATTTTTGACTTGTGTTAGTCTATGAGTGGTATGAGTTCATAGTCATAGTCCTATTTTAAATATGATTTAATTGCATTAATCATTTATTATGGTTTAAGTGCAACATAAAATTTTGAATTGTCTTCATAAATTGGTTTGATTGCATTGTGGGTGTTGTGTCAAACTCTTACTGGCATGCATTTTTGTTTACACCAAGCCTTATTTTTGCTTTTCTAGATAAATGGTATGTCCATGACCCACCATAGACTTACCATTTACTTATAAGTTTGTTATTCATTTGAATTTGGCTTACGGCATTATAATTATAATCAAGGAATGGGATTTGAGTGTATTACAACCATTTTAAGGTTCTTTCTTGGTAATTTTTACATTGTTATTTGGACACCTTGTGCTTGGGGAAACTTTGCCTTAATTTTGGTCATGGAAGCCAAGAGAGATATGGAGATAATTAGTTGCATTATCTTTTCATGGAGTTTGAACTACATCAATTAATTATTTTATCAGCCATGTAGGGGTTTTTGTGGATTTTTATATTAGTATAAGTTAGCTTAAATGGTTCTACTTGTTTTCTTACTAGTATTTTTTATGGGCATAACATTTGAAGGATTGATTGCTAAGTGAATTATTGTGTATATGGGTGGCTTAACATTTTTTCTGAATGCATATTATACCATTTAAAACATTTGTAGAATATATTTGAAAGTTTTTGTAAGTTTGGTATTTCACTCAGTCCAAATAAATGTTTTTTATGTGCAACTGAAGGTAAGATTATTGGTCACATAATTACAAAACAAAGTATGTTAATTGACCCTAATATAGTCGATTCCATTTATAAAAATCAATTAACAATCAATAAAATGGAATTTAAATCTATTTTGGTAAAATTAATTTCATACATAAATTCATGCCATGACCCTATTTTGATGCATTTATTTCACTTGATTATGGTTTTGTTATGAACTAGTTTTGTGATCTTTGATTTGATCCATTATGATATTTTTATATGTGAGTGATCAACTAGATATTATGAGATAAGTTTTATGTAATTTCATTATAGCATTAGATATTTCATGCTTAATGTGTTATTATCTCATTATTCGATTTAGTTATATTATTATTTTATTGTATTTATTGCATTAATTGATCTTATATAGTATAGATATTATTGATCATCTTTTATAGGTAAATGATATGATCTAGGTTAGATTTGAATCTAAGTAATCATGTGAGGTTGATAAAGTGAATCAAAATAAATAGTGAACTTAACATTTAAAAAATTGAGCTTTGATTATTTTGTAGATGCTTCGAGTTATTATTATACTCTACTTATTTTGTTAAGTGTTTGTCTTGAATTGGATTTTAATGCATATTGATATGGTTCATTAATCAGTTTTGACTTCTTATTCAATTATTTCCCTACTTAGTTTTAATTTTAACTCCTTGAGTAATTTGACACTTATTGGATTAGTTCAAATGTCATAGTCTTGAAGACTATGTTATTTGCATTTATTTTAATCATCTCAATAGGATTGATCCTTAATTTAATTATTATTAATTATTACCTTTGTCAATTTTGGACTTATGTTAGTTTATGAGTGGGATTATTTTGTAGTCATAATCCTATTTAAATTTTCCTTTAATGGTAATAATCGTTAATTATTAGTCTTGTTTTGAATTTGCTTTAATATAATTAATAATTGATTATGGTTTAAAGGAAATATAAAAAAATTAATTATATTGTGCAATTGGTTTAATTACATTGAGTGACTTTGTTGTCTTGGACTCTTATTGACATGCATTAGTGTTTAAACCATGTCATATCTTGGATTTTCTAGATAACTAGTAAGGCCATGACCCACCATAGACTTGGAATTTGTTTAGAAGTTTTTTATAAATTTGAATTTGGATTGTGGAATTATATTTCCACTCAAGGAATGTAATTTAAGAGTCTTTGAACCATTTTATGGTACTTTCTTGGTCATTTTTACATTTTCGTTTAGAAACCCTACACTTGGGGAAACTCTACAAAAATTTTGGGCATGGCATCTAGGAGAGATATGGAGGTAGTTAGTTACATGAAATTTTCATAGAGTTTAAACTACATCAATTCATTTTTCTTTTCATCCATGTAGGATTTTTTGCAAGTTTAATGTTAGTGAAAGTTAGTTTAAATGGTTCGACTAGTTTTCTTACTGGCAATTTTTATTCATGGTATGAAAGCTAGAAGTTGAAAGGAAATACAAAAACTCTACTCACCATTATTTTGAATTCTTTCTTGATATAATCCAAGTAAGTTGTATATTTAATTATATACACATATAGCTATTCATTTTGGGCATTGGTATAATAATTTTCAATGTTAATGTATTGAATTTAGTTTATGAGTGCTTTGAGTAAATGGGTTTTGAATTTTATATAAACTCTACTTTATTCTTAGCTTAGTCTAGTATAGAGTACATCATCTTTAATATGTTGATACCATTAGCTTTAGTGGGCTACAACCATGGCTATTTTATATTACTATGTTTTAATTTGGAACCTCAAGGTTTTCATGTTTATGTTGAAGTTTTTTAGAAAACTTATAAATATGTATGGAGGCTCAACCCTTCAACACAATTCACCATTTTGGTGGTGGTTTTTATTGTTTAGGGTTTGAATACTTTTAGGTTTGACTTTAATGATAATATTTTTCTTTATTTATTTATGGATGCACGTTTAATTTTTGGTTATAATAACTTAATGAAAATATGAATGGAAAATTTGGATTGGGTTTACCTCATCATTAAGGTTTGACTCAATTCAGGGTTTTCCTTAATCATGCAAAATTGATTTATTTTTATAAGGAATTTTACTCAATTTTTCATTTCATGTAATTTTTTGATTTGGATTGAAAGTATTATTCTTATGATTGGAATACATCATGACTTTTAGACTATTTTAATTTAAACATTCGTATAAATGGATTATGTTATTATTATCAATACATGATATTGATAATGACCTATAGATGTTTTTATCATAGATTTTTATTTGACCCTATTGTTCAACATTGAATTATAACTTTAAGGATACTTGATGTTGTTTTCTTTGAATAGTGCAGTTGATTTTTTTTGCACTAGTAGGGTGAATGCATTATTTTTCATGAGAAATCAAGTTGAGTTTGATCTCATTTTTAGACTGATGTAAGTCTTATTCATGATGGTTTTTTATGTTTATTTTAGTATTCTATTTATTTGGATTATTGAAATCTATTTGAGTGATTTAAGTTCATTTTAATTAGATGGAAATATTTAAATAATATTGTTTGTATTCAAGGTTACTAGAAATAATACAATTGTAAATATTTTGGGTGTTATACCCTAATGAATGATTAGGGATTGTGGGTGAAACTCCATGGATTTTACCCTTAATATTCAATATAAAAAAGATCCAATACAATATTTATTAGTTATAATAACTATAAAAGTGTTAGTGTTGTTAACTAAGAATGTAAAGAGTGTTGTTTGAATGTTTTCATCAATTAGATATGCTAATTCAAGGTTAGTAGTCACTATTTATCTTACTCACTTATCTCATTTAGATGGAATCACATCTAGCTAATGGATGGGTTGGTTTAGGGCTGCTTATGGTTAGGCTCATTGGGGCTAAATATTTGGGTGTTTTCTTTATTATAATTTCATGTGGAAGATTGCTTGGTTGCACTTGTCTTCGATTTTAATTATTTTAGTATTACATTTTACAAAAATAAGATAAATTTAAAAAAAAGTTAATTTAGTAGTTAATAATTTAATTTTTTAATCATTTGATGTTTGAAATAATGGTATGTAATGTAATTATTATGTTTAATTTGCATTAACAAGTTACTAATATTCAAGTTGATTTTTAATTATAAAATGGATTTTGATCTTTTAGTTCATCAATCAATTCATTATGATTGTCATAAATATAAAACTTTATGGAATATTGTTTTGACGTTTAAGGATTGTGAACATACAACTATATTAGATCAAAATACATATTTATTGTTTAGTATTGTTTAGTTTTGAGATATTTATTTTAGACGTATTATTACTGAATATCAAATTATTATGCCTACATTGCATATGTTTATGCATCTCTTCACATGATTTGAACAAGTTCATTTAGTTATTTTATCATATGAAAAAGTATGTATAAAATATTAAAGGTTCATAACACTAAGGAATACCATTGGAATTCTTATCTCTTGGAGATGGTATTTAGTTAGTTGGTTATTATTTTGATAACTTAGTTTATTTTAAATAAATTATAATATTTATTTAGGATAAAATGTGTAAATGTTGTGCTAATTGAGATAAACAAAGATGTCATAAAGTTATGCCATGTATGTATAAAGTATATTGAACTACTGCATGTAAGAACTAAGTTATTTCTTAAATCATAAATAATTGTGACCTATTTCCTTTAGTCTATATATTTTTTATTGATATTATTAAGGACTTCAAAAAAGTCATTTAAGTCCAATATTTTATTAAATAATTATTAATAACATAATAATCTACAAATATGATGTTGTGTCTTATTATTGAATACAAACATGTTTAGCATCCTAATAAAAGTGTTTATGTTATGATAACTCTCTTTATAATTGTTCAAATAATTTTAAAGGGGAATCGATGATATCACTATTTAAGTGATAGAATGATTATGACAACCATATTTATTTAACTCAAAATGTTGAGTAGAATAATTGAGAAATAAGATATAATTAATTAAGCACAATATCATTTAAGAAAGTCAACCTCACAATAATATTGAAAATAGATATTCAATTCAATGTCTTAAATTCTAATAGTTATTTAAATTGAAGCATGATGTTCTTGAGGAACATATGCTCCTCACTTGGAATGACTTATGGAATAAATACAGTTTTTCCTATTTCATTATAATGACAAAGAATTGTTAAAGGTTAATGACTTGAGTTTTAATCATTAAGTTTGGAATTGGAAAATATTCCTTGGAAGTAAAGTAAGAAAAAGGTTTCAAGACTTAAATCATTAATAATTAATGAAACAAATAGTCTAAAGGGCATTGATCTAAGTTAAAATATGATTCATTTAATTAAATAAAGGTTAAGTGATAAGCTTAATATAAATGTATAACTTTATTTGAAATTTATAAGAATAATAAGGCCATGTTATCTTGTGAGAATGACCTAACAAAGGTGAATAAACTTAATAAGGTAAATAATAATGCATGAATTTAATTGTAAATGTAAACCAATTGGGCTAAGGCCATGAGGCTAAACCTACATGAGAAATGGATACATTATTTCAAAATGGAAGATAAGCATGCTTGTTGAAACTTCTTAAGAGGCTAATGATATTTGTCATAAATAGATAGGATTCCATAATAAACTTGTACATTTGATTGAATAAGCAAAAAATAATATAATCACCCTAAGATACCTAGTAGATGATGTATGATTTATCCTATGCATGGTTATTTTTTTGTTAAAACATTAAAAGGCCTTACATTGCTTTTGGAAATAATACTTTTCCATGATCACTGTCCAAAGCATGTAAGTTTGGTATATCTTACTTAAACAATCTTAATATGACGATTCTTTTGTTGAATCTATTTTAATTCTTATAGTTATTTTTTGGACTTTTTTTATTTACCCAATGAGGTACTAATTATTTTATACCCTATGTAGGTAATCGGGTAAGTGTATAACATAGGGATGATTTACTAGTAAAGCTACATTGAAGTACATGGATAGGCATCTAAGAGTGTTTCTACATTGACACACTTATATTTGAATACTAAGTGGTTAAAAACACTTCATAAGAAAGTCAGTTTTAATGTATGGACTTGGTTTAGTTATTATGTTAGATATGACATAGTTATGGAACTCATTACATATTTTTGTGCTAAACATTGGTTAAATATTTGTAATGTAGTTGTTTATCTCAATAAAAACAAATTTTAGCTGTTACAAATCATTTCAATTTTCATTGATATGAATAAGCCATTAAATTCCATGTTAAAATAGGTAGCTTAAGTTGAGTAGGAACCCACATCAAAGAAATCCTTTTAATAAATTAAGGATACCATAATGCATGCCCTTACTTTGGTCAACCTAGATTACACAAAATATTTATACTTGTATTAATTTCATCTAATCATACTATTGTTATCATCCTTACTCAAACACTAGAATATGGAGAGCATCCCGTAGATTATATGAGCACCAATTTGAAGGAATGTGGATTGAAATACCTCATTTTGGAAAAACAAACTTATGAATTGGTAAAAGCAATAAATAAATTTAGATAAGGCATTTTAAGGAAAAAAATTTATGTTATGGTTATAGATCCTAATGTCAAAATGATGTTGGGGCATAATGAACATAGAGAAGTACGAGAATGTTGGGTCTAAAAAATTCAAGAATATGACATTTAAGTTAGGATCATGAAGTTGGTTTGAGGTCAAAGTCTATCATAATTTATATTTAAAATTGACCCTATTATTATTATTTTTTTCCACGTGGATTAGTATTAACTAAAGCATAGCCCATGGTAAAACTCTATAATTAATTAATTTTTATATGGTGTTCTATATAATAATATAAATAGACACAAAATATAACATTATTATTGAAGGATTCCCACTAAATTTTAAATAAATGTGTCTTATATCATATAAATAATGAAGGACATTTCCTAAGATGATTAATAGAAGAGGAATCATTAGATATCATGGTCTTTCCTTGATAAATTAGGTAGTGGCCATCTTTATGGTAGTGTGATATCCCAAAATATGTTAAGGTTTGTTTATCATTATTTAACATTATTCAAGGATGTTCATACTCATGTGAGATCTAGTCATCTATGTCAACCATTTGAAAAAAAGTAGAATCATGTTATTATGACCCTTTAACTAGTAATTTAGGAGTGTCCTTTTACTAAATGGGGCATAGAATTCATTGGATTCATAAATCCAAACTCTTCATACAACTATACATTCATTATTATAGTGATTAACTATTACACAAAATGGGCTAAAGAAAAAATAATGAAGAAAAAAACTATTGAAAAGGTGATTAGATTCATTGAAGAGAACATTAAAACTAGGTTTGGAACCCATGTGACACTTGTGTGTGATAATGGACATGCCTTTGAATCAGCTATGTAGACTGAGTGAGCATATCAAAATATAATTACATTGAATTTCTATTCAAACTATTACCTATAGGGAAATGGTTTGGTTATGTCTAAAAATAATAACCTAGTGAATGTCATTAATAGATTAGTAGATGATAAGCCACATATTTTGAATATTCTAATTAAGTATGCTTTATGGGATGATACACAAGGTACAAGTAAAGCCTCAAAATTTCACCTTTCATGTTGGTTTATGGTACAATTCCAATATTTACAAAGACACTCAAGAGACCCACACATCAGTTCCTCAATGACTACATGGATGAAAATGAGATGGGTCAGTTTAGGCTTTTGTATCTAATTTTAAAGGAAGATATGAGAGATTAAGCCTTAAATAATTTTATCAAGCACTAGGAAGCTATGAAAATTTGGTTATATAAAGTCACAAGTCAAATTTAATCATATTTTAAACTTGGTTTTATCATGGGACAAATCATATGAGAAGAAAGCACATCATTCTAAGTTAAGTCCTCTTTGGATTGGTCAATATCAATTTGCATAATTTCTAGGACATAATGCTCTTAGGTTTAAATATCTATAAGGAAATGTCATATAATTATTAGTCAATGGATAGTTTCTCAAGCATTACTTCTTAGTTGATCCATCTAATGCCATTTCAGAATCATAACCATGAGGGTTTCTACAAGTACATATTATATAAGTGTTTAATTATTTCTTATATTAGGTCTAATATTTAATCTTCATTTATTTGTTATGATTTATTTTTATGTTCCTCTCCCCTATCTTGTTTGAGTTGGCTTACTTCATTTGAGCCTTTGTTATCTTTTCAATGTGTTATTTTCTAAAATAAAACTAATTAAGGCTAATCACTTACCATATTATGATAAATAAACTCTATTGGAGGGGATCTCTTCAAATTTTTAGTTTAGATATTCCCTTGAATACCATTCTTTACAATTCTATTTGGAAAATAAATCATGCTCATATATAGCATTACATCAAAACCAGGTCTAAGAAGTATAAGATATAACAACATTATGTTGAAATTGAGGTATTTTTAGGTTATTTCGGGATGGTCACTTCAAATGGCGAGTAAGTTCATGAGCGTAATTTAGATTTCATAATTAAATAATAATTATTCATTATTGAACAACTCCATAAACTATAAGTAATTATTTGTAAATTTTCATAATTCTTAAGGCCGATGATTTGAAACAGAACTTGTGCATTTAGAACAATCTATTTTCTTATATAAATCATCAATTACACTTAATTGAACATCTAAATCAAAAATAAGGACTTATTTGGTTCAATTTTTTCTTATTAATTTGAAGTCATGAGTCTATTACTATACTTATGTCTTGGTTCCCAACCCTCAATGGATAAAACTATAAAATCTTTTAAGAAGGAAAATTTTGAAATAAATGAAATAAAAATGCAAAATCCATGTCTTCCTCAAAAGGGAGATTCTAGAAATATCCACCGTAGTATTTTGGCATGGATGGAAATAGAATAAGGCCTTGATTAGTACTACACATATCTATGTCATGGCTATATATTCTTATATGGCAATAGATAAATGATGATGCCATTCCCTCAAGCTTAATAACCAATGGTTTCCCTCTCAAAAGTTTTGGTTGCTTAGATAGGTCTGAATGATTTCATGTGAATTAAGAATATGTAAAATTATCAATATCTTTTGTACACACTAACTATCTGAGGCAAAATTGGGACTCAATATGTCACATGTTGAAGCAAACTTCAATGCTTTTATCTTTATGATTTTATCTAACAAATTATTTGTAGTTTGTGTTAGTTGTCAAGGTGTGAAGGATTACCATCTAGGTTCTAAATATTGATACAAGATTATCCCTAAAAAGGTCACCATTTAATGTGTCCAACATTCCCCATTCTCATACATTCACATGGGGACCCTTGATTCATTATAACTAGATTTCTTATTATCTCTACCTAGTTAAACTTTGAAACTAAGTTTACAAATGTTACATATATAATGATGTTAATTGGTTAATCTCTTAGATTGATTTATTTTATTAAAGAACCTATATGGCAAACCTTGAAAACATTTAATTTTGATATACATTTATTCCAAATGTCATGGTTACTTTTTTATCCTTATTTTAAATTTTCAAATAAAATCAAAGCTTAGAATTTACAATGTCATTTATCATATTTAAAATGGGAAAATCAAAACCAAGTTTAATCTTTATTTCATTTTTTTGGGTTTATTTACATATCACTTAGATTCTATTTCCTTGACAACTATAGTTTGGAAAGTTTATTTTAGCTTGATAAGGCTAATAATGTTAACATTTCAACTATGTTCCTTTTGCCTTAGTCAATTTTATTATTTTTGGGCTAACTTACTAATGATTCATTTACCTTAGACCTTTTTTGTAGAATTTATTTCTCCCCCCTTGAGTTGAATGATATTGTGCCACATGGAATCATACCATTCACTTGGGATCTTGGCTAGTCAAAGAACTTAACTTTTTATTGGAAATTTCCAAAGTCCCATGGGTCTCAAAATCTTACACATGGCATGACCCTGAGGACCCAGAGATAATTACAAGCCAAAAGGACCAAGGCATTCAAGTCATCATGATGATAAAATGTTACATCATCCTATTTAATTGATTAAAAAAATCCAAATTTATTTCCAAGGACCCTCCAATATATAGGTTAGTGGGATTGTGCAATGTGGCATCATCCTATTAATCCATAATCTTGGGATAGTCTATATATTTTCAAGGCCTCTAAGTTAGTAGGATTGTTCCACATGGTTTCATATAACTATTATGTAGTCTTGGTGTGGTTTTATATCTCTAAGTAATTTTATTTAGTGATATTTTATGACATGGTGTCATCTCACTCATCTGTATTACTTTAGTGGTTTATACATCTCTATGGCTTTTGGGTTAGTGCGATTACACTGCATGGTGAGATCATACTACTAAATAAGTGAGAAATAAATCCAATATGAACATGTAGCCAATGAAGAAGATACTAGGGTAAAATAATTATACAAATGGACCCATATACATTAGGGGAGCTAACGTGACAGAGGAACACACCTAAGAGATTGTGTATTGAGCTAATGACTTTTTGACCAGAATGTTCTCCTAAGTGGGATGAATAGAATAACAATTAAAAATATGTAGTACAAAGGCAAAATTATGGGATAATTTTACTTAGAAATGTGTCACAACTATGGATAAAAGATAAATATAGTTTGAACTCTTATGGGAGAGGAGAGAATATTCTAACAAATGCAGTTGTAACATCCTATAGTGGTAATCATGGTTAGATGTGGGAACCTTACACTAATTGAATAGAAGTACCATAATATTTTATATATAAGGTTACCCATATTATTTATTTAGTGTCATTTTATATTTTATTCACCAAAACTCTACAAAAATTGTGATAGTTTGAGTCCTCTCTTTTTCTTATTTTGTTTTGTCCTCTAATTGTCTACCTAGAGGGTATAACTAAATGGTTTACTAATAAAATTTAATTATATAAAATTCTGGTTTGAAATTAATGTTGTTATCTACTAATTTACTTCATTTATTGATGAAATATAATTTATTATTTTTGATAAGATATTTCAATTATCATTTACTAATGAATATGAAGTTAGATTGTGTAATATCTAGTCTAACTGGTTCTCAATTTTTACTATGTTTAACTTGACAATGAGTCAAGCCATTATGTGAAATAGATACATGAATTTCATATGATTTTATTTAATATAATTTCAGAATAATATATTTAGATAATTCCTTAGAATCTTGCCTATTGAGTTGATTTAGTTTGTGTTATATCTAGATTTGGTACATAATGTTATAATTGTGATCATACATGCTTTTGATCTTCATAATTAAAAATATTTTTTCAATAAAGGAACCACTTAATTTAATTAATTAATATTTATCTCCTTTTATCCCTTTTAATGTTTAATATTTTACACATAGTTTGATACCTATGTGAATGATGGAGTTAAAAAGACTTAAGCCAACATCAGTAATAATTCTCAAACAATATAAAATTCATTAAATTTGTAGTGGTTACTTTCCATTTCTCACCAAGATAAATGATTATAAATTTATCATCCATTGAATTCAACTATTTTAATCCTAATAATTATGTGCCATTTCATCACATGTGCTAGTATCTCCCTTTGTCCCATTAGATCAATTAATCTAATAATTGTTTATATTATAGGTCACAAATTGAGACCAACAAGAACTGATATCATTTAATGGGGAAAAGGGACATAATAACACATGGGATGATATGTCCCGATATTTATAGGATTCATTTGGTGAATCTTAAGACTGAGAAATTAATTATTATTTATCTAGGTGAGGAATGGGGATTAACCACCAGAAAATCAATGACCTTTGTATTGTCTGAGAATCATTACTAATGTCTGTTTAAATGCTTTTACTCCCTCATTCACATAGGTATCAAAATATAATATAATGGGAATAATATTCACCATAAAAATGATAAAAGGATATAAAGATCATGGTATAAAAGTAGTGGTTCCTTTAATAAAACAAGATTATTAATTTTGAAGGTCAAAGACATGCCTACTCACAATTATACCATTGTGTACCAGGTCTAGCTATATCATAAATTGAAGAAAATCAATATGAAATATTCAAATTAATTAACTAAAAATATTAACTTTAACTTATATTAAATAAAATAATAGGAGAGTCCTTTAATAAATACATATAATGGCTTGACATAACTTCAAGTTAAATAGAATATAAATTTAGAATTGATTATATAAGTTATTACATAATCTAACTGCATATTCATTAGTAAACATAATTTCAATATTTTATCAACATTATTTAATTTTATTTCATTAATAAATTAAGTAGTTTTTTAAATAAAGGAATTAATTTCAAAATATAATAATATCTATTTTATTATTACTACAAAACCATTTAGTTATGCCCTCTAGGTAGATAATCACATGTAAAAACAAAAAAAAGAAAAAGAGAGGACTGAGGTTGTCACTATTTATGTAGATTTTTTGTGCATAAATGTTATATGGATTTTTCCCCCTCCTAAATGGATCAAAATAAAATTATATGGGGTGTCTAAAGGCAATCCTAGAGTTTGTGGAGGTAGAGGGGTGTTTTGAAACAACTAGGGAGCTTTTCTGGCTACTTATGAAGTAAGCATGGGTGTTCAATCTAACAATTTTATGAAAACATTAGTATATTTATGGAGTGTCCATATGGCTCTTTATTTAGGCTATCAATGTATTTTTGTTGAGGGGAATTAACTAAACATCATAAATTGCATCAATAAAAATAATGTGGTTAGCTAGACCATAGCTCACATCATTAATTAAATTCAACTATTGGCTAAGAACTTCAAAAGTATCACATTCCAGCATACCTACCATGAAGGTGTTATGATTTATAATGTATTTTCCAATATCAAATTCAAGGTTAGTCAATTAAAATTATAAGATTCTATAGAGATACTACCTAATAAGATTAATAATATATTATATAAGGACAAACCAATTACAATCATGGTGGGATGAATTGTATTCATTATATATAATATGGATCACAAACTTAGTAATGATTGGAATATAAAGGATGGCTAGGGGAGTAATCTTGATAGCCATAATTATAGGTATAACAACACAAAGTCTATTTTTGAGACCTCAAGACAAATTAGTAGATGTTCACAAGACATAAAGTTGAAGAGACATAACAATAACCTAAATGTGAAAGGGATTGTGGGTCTACAATCCAAAATGGGGGGGTTATTTGAATAGGATATAGACACTATCAATAGATAACATCAGGAACAAACTAGAGGTTTGGGAGATCCTCCACACTAGTGGCATCACTAACTTCATTGACCACATTTATGTAATTGATAAGAATATATCCCATCAATTTGAAAAAAATTATAAAAATAGAGTGGTTTTGATTAGGAATATCTTAGTGGAGATCAATTAGGTGCTCATTCCTAGAGTCACTGGGCTGAAAATTGAAGAGTGTAAATACAATAAGATTACCAAGAATTTTGAGAATGAAAAAGAGAAATTCCTTATGGGTAATGAATGACTTATGCCTTTTCAAGGGGGTTTCAAGAGGGAAGACCTTCTTAATCTATTTCATGAGGTTTTTAGGCATTTAATTATGTATGTGACTCTATATGGGCACTTTAAGGTCATTCAATACCATAATTGTTCATTATTGAATTACCTTCACCATAATATTCCCATCAAAATTTTATTCTATATCATCTATTCATTGGAATAGTCAGTCTTGGAGGTTAAGCAAGGGAAGCAAGTAAAGGATCAACTTCATCAAGTTGTTATCTTCATTATTTATAAGTTTTTTAATAACTTCATCCTAAACATCAAGGCATGGTTGAAGATCACTATCCTCAATGGGCTAATTCAGTCACATGGTCCTATAAAACCTAGGGTTGGGTTGAGGGGTATAGCCCTCAATAACCTCCTATGATTAGACATTCTACAATAGTTCTTTGTGGAAACATCAATCCTAAACCTAGGAATTAATTTGAGGCATATCCCTCTATGGGGCATGTGGAACATTGGTTCAATAATCCTCTTCAGTAGGAAAACATATTAGTGGTTGAGCATGATGATCCTAATGAAAACCAAGAGAATCCCATACAAATAAACTCCCATAATGCTATGCATTTACCTGATAAAGAAATGGATTTGAACATGGGGTTTGGTAATAGATCTAGGTAGAATATGCATGCAGACTAGGGTGGGGATCCTCTCTCCATCATTCATAATAATTTGGAATCCAAAACCATGGATGACTATGTCGAGAGACAAAGTAATCTAGAAGAATTGGAAGATGAATTCAATCTTCACAAAGCTTTTCTTAGATGATTCATGAAAGACCATACCTACTTGAAGCAAGAATCAAATGGATGGGTTCTTTTACACCAAGGAAAATGGGGTAGAACTATTCTCCATGATTAAATCACTCACTAACAAAGTTTATACTATAGAAAAGGAAAATAAAGACCTCAAATAAAATCTTTCTATCATGTTTAAATTCAACAAAGTCGTGATTAATAATGTCATGAATAGTATGGAAGTCCTATCCATGTGGTTCAAAAATAAGGAAGAGACTACCAAAGGAATAAAACCTAATAAAAATCTCAAAGGAATTGTCAGTGATAGTGAGGAGGACAACATCAACAAAGTCATCGATAAAAACCTCAAGAGTATGACCAAACAATGGACCAAGGCATATGAAAACTAGAAAATATTTAATAGTTGAATGTCTCAAGTGTTGGGTTGGTCTTTGTGTGTGTTGTTATTTTCTTATGTTTTTGTTGTATTTCTAATATTTTTTTCTTTTTGGGTTTTTTAATTCCTTGGGATCTTGAATTTATTTATGCCTATGAGAACCCATAGGATTGATAGCATTATATGGGTTGGGTCCGATTGATACCCACTTTTACCCTTAATAAAAAATGTTCACCCCACACCCTTAATCAAAGTTACATATCACCTTATATACAAAATAAGATAGGAATTGTTTCTATGTAGTGTAATGTTCCCATCTCTGGTCATGATTAACACTCTAGACCATTATAATTCCATTTAGATAGAATATTCCATCCACTCTCACAAGTGGTAAAATTATATTTATGTTTTGTCCATAGTTTTGACACTTATTTAATTGAAATTATCCCCCACTTATCCTTATATACTAATTATTTTGAATGGTTCTTCTATTCATCCCACCTAGGAGAATATTCAACTCAACAAGTCACCAATTCATTCCATTGTATCCTAGGTCCTTAGGTCTAATTTTCTAATTTATTGACCCTGATATATTCTCTATTGGCCACCTAGAACTCTTGGATTTGTTTTTATCTTCTAGGTTTCACTAACCACCCTAAGACTACAAATTAGTGGGATGTCACCATGTGGCACAATATTGATAACTTTGAGGACCTAAAACTATGCATACTACCTCAATACTATTGAGTAGTAGGATGAAAATGTGAGGCATAATCCATCTAAATTGAAGGCCCTAAAATTTTTGAAACCTCCCAAATATTAAAGAGTAGTGGGATGATTCCATATGGTTTAATCTTACTAATGTATATGATTATAAACTATATAGATTT